>PVLC010001181.1:137999-153568 GCA_004027655.1 Graphiurus murinus | reverse complement strand
TCACTTTTTGCAGATGACATGATACTATACTTAGAAGACCCAACAAACTCAACCAAAAAACTTATAGAACTGATCAACAAATTCAGTAAGGTGTCCGGATACAAAATCAATCTTAAAAAATCAGAAGCTTTTCTATATGCCAACCATAAATCAACAGAAAAAGAAATCCAGAAAGCAATTCCACTCACAATAGCACCCCCAAAAATAAAATACTTAGGGATAAACCTAATCAAGGAGGTTAAAGACCTCTATAAGGAAAATTACAGAAAGCTGAAGAAAGAAATCGATGAAGACCTTAGAAGATGGAAGGATCTACCATGCTCTTGGATAGGCAGAATAAATATCATCAAAATGGCCATCCTCCCAAAACTGATCTACAAATTCAATGCAATACCCATGAAATTGCCAAGGACACTCCTCACAGACATAGAAAAATCAGTCCTTAAATTCATCTGGAAAAACAAAAAGCCCAGGATAGCCAAAGTGGTTCTTAGCAATAAAAACCACACAGGAGGTATCACAATACCTGACTTCAAACTCTACTACAAAGCCACAGTAATAAAAACAGCATGGTATTGGCACAAAAACAGACACATAGACCAATGGAGCAGAATAGAAGACTCAGAAACAGACCCACAGAGTTACAGTCAACTGATTTTTGACAAAGGAGCCAAAAGTATACACTGGAGAAAAGATAGCCTCTTTAACAAATGGTGTTGGCAAAACTGGTTAACCATATGCAGGAAAATGGAAATAAACCCCACTTTCTCACCCTGCACAAGAGTCAACTCAAGGTGGATAAAGGACCTGGAAGTCAGACCAGAGACCTTGCAGCTACTTGAAGAGAGCACAGGACCAACACTTGAACACCTTTCTCCTTTCTTTCTTTTCTTTTCTTTTTGTGGTATTGGGGATTGAACTGAGGGACATTCTACCTCTGAGCTATACTCCCAGCCTATGTTCACTTTTTGTTTTGAAACAGAATCTCCATAGGTTGCCAAGGGTATCCCTACTTTCTAAGGCTGTTCTAAAGCTTGTGAATTAATTTGGATTCCTTGACACTACAAGAAATAAATTAGAATTTAAAAGTAGAGAAATTAGAAAAATGTCAACTAAATACTACTAAAAACATTAGTTGCTCTCCAAGTGTTGGCATGTATTGTACTAATCATATGCAAGATAGAATCAAAGCATGGATTGACTTTATTAATGCAGGTATCTGTTGGCATGAGAAGAAACAGATTAGAGAGGCAGAGTAAAGCTGGCGGCAGAGTAACACAATTTGTAATATAAAAATGGAACATTTTGTAACAATCAATTTTTTTTCTGATTTGCTTTAACTTTTTACCAAAAAGTTTTGTCTCTCTTTTAAGAAGCAGATAATCCTTATTCCACATGTATTTTAGAAAATAGAGGGAATAAAATATTCAAGTAACTTAATTAAACATATTAATGTATAGCATGAGTACTGCAAGAAAAAATGGAACTGAGAAGGGCATAAATGCGAAAATTAAATATTGGCAAGCAGTGAAGTAAAAAGTAATAATAATGTACCCAAGTTAAGTCTGTAGCCCAGAAATGTAAAGACAACTCAAAATTTGAAAATCTATTATTATAATTAATCATATTACCATATTGAAGGAGAATATGATCATTTCAATTGATGTGTTTTTTCAAATTTTAGAAAGTGCAACAAATTCATAATAAAAACTCTAAGCCAGCCAGGCGTGGTGGCGCACGCTTGTAATCCCAGCATTCGGGAGGCTGAGACCGGAGGATCCGGGTTCGAGGCCAGCCTCAGCTACCTAGTGAGGCACTCCGCAACTTAGTGAGACTCGGTTTCAAAAATAAAAGAATAAAAAATGGGGCTGGGGGTATAGCTCGGAGGTAGAATGCCCCTGAGTTCAATCCCCAGTACTGCCAAAAAAAAAAAAAAAAAAACTCTAAGCCAATTAGATTTAGAAGAAAATATTTAAAATTATTAACACTTATTAAGCAATAAAACTATAGCAAAAATTCTATCAGCTCAACAACTCTACAGGTGTTGCTATTAAAGTCAGGTAGGGAATAAAGTTAGTAGGGTATACGAAGATGGCCAACAAACAGTAAATGGAAGCAAAAGTGGTTTTATGATAACAAAGGAAAGTGGAGTGCAAAGGTCAAGTGGGTGTAGCAAGGCAAGGAAGGTCCACAGGCTGAGGTGGGTACACAAAGCAAAGGACTTGAGGGACATGCCTTGTCTAAAGACAGAGCAGCTGCCCCCTGACACTTAGAATTTTCGACTAAAGTTTTATTAATGTGAAACCTTGTTTTATGATTTATATATAAGTAAGGTTTGAAGAAGTGGTTACACTAAATAGAGGAAACTTAATCTGAAAGCAAGATGGAAATGACATTGAATATGAAAAGCATTGAATGTAAGGACTTTTGTTGTTAATTTTGTTAGACAGAATTTCCTACCTCATATTTCCAAAGAAGTTTTTAAAAGTCTTCTGCTGATATATTTACTGGTTTTGACTTATTAATGGTAAATATTAATACTTATCTATGACCATAATCTCAATAATATAACTAGTGACTGAAAGGGATTATATTCCCTTTATTATTTTAATCCCCATAGCATGTGACTTCTAAATGCATTAAGAAATGAGAATTCAATAAAATCCTGTCTATCACTATGTAGCATTTTTTTTCAAATGATTCTCAAACATTTTGTCTTGAATATCAAATATTGTCAGCAGTAAAGTGTAAAGTCCCCCAAGCATGTTTTTCAATTTAGAAGCAGCACTGTACAGAGCATAGCACATTGGTATCCAGTGTGGGCCCCAAGTCAGCGGCATCATCATCACCTGGGACATTGGTAGAGATGCATGTTCCTTGGCCCCACCCAGGCCTACTGTAGAAACTCTGGGCCCACGACCCAGAAACCTGTGTATTTACAAGTCTTAGAAGGAATTCTGATTTGTCCTAACATTTGGGAACCATCAATGTAGAGAAACAAGAAGACATTGGCTTTAACCAAATCAGTTTTCACATCTGACTTTATCAGGAGTAATCCAGGTATAGTCAGTATGCTATTAATGACTATAGGACGTAGCTTCCTTAAACAAGGTAAAGAGGATTTCCAACAGGAATTATTATAAAAATCAAATGATGTAATAGGTGAAAGCATTTATCCTCATACAATGTCTGGTGGCATACTATTTGGTACAATGTTGATATTACATAAATGCTAATTTCCTGCTAAATATACACTGTGTTGCTCTTATGGAATTTTGGTTTCATGGAGAAGTCTGGAAATAGAAAACTTAAAAAGTGGATGATGGGAATCACTGTGGGCTGAGCACTTACTTTCACTTGACTTTTGTCCTGAGCATTTTGTGTCACCTCAAATTCCATTTTCTTTTTAGCATCACTACAGTTACCTTTGTGCCAAGAACAAGTTCATTAATTGCAATAACAAAACAAAAGGCCTCTGTAAAGAGCTTCAGCTTTTCACATCATAATTTTAAATCCTTTTCCGTGTTTAAACTAAAGAAAAACCCATATTGTGGTACATGCTTTAATAGCAAAATTCTAAATAAGGGAGATTTCTCATACTAGAGAAAATAAAGGCAGGATGCTGGTTTGCCCTGTAAATGCTTTTTATCATCTGGCATGAATGGAAAGATAAAAGGATCAATCACAGGGAAAGGCATGCATTTTTCAGAGCATTGTCTCTCACTATTCAGCTTTTGCAAGGGTATTAAAACAGCTTCCTATAAACAGCACTTATTCATCCTGCTCACACTTTTATACAGCTTTACCCCCATCCACTATCTTTAAATGCAAGGTCAGCTTTACACTGTTATGAAGAAAACTGTTTTGAAATCAC
Source organism: Graphiurus murinus (assembly GCA_004027655.1). Lineage (NCBI taxonomy): Eukaryota > Metazoa > Chordata > Mammalia > Rodentia > Gliridae > Graphiurus > Graphiurus murinus. The sequence goes on along the minus strand of PVLC010001181.1, from coordinate 149,694 downwards.
ACCTCCCCCTTGCTTTCACGCCTCAAATATACATCTCTGAGCTCTGTTCTTCAGTTGGCATAAGTTTAAAAACAATTCAGCCTTGGATTGATTAGCTGTTGTGGTGACAGGGACTACAGCTTGCGAGGGCCATTGTTTCCCTTTGCTGCAAGCAGGCTTTTGTTTGAGTCCTGCAGCATCACCCCTGCCTGCAATAATTGATTGACTGAACTATGCCACAGGGTCTAAAATAACTAAGGCAGAAAAATATGAACAGTTAGAGAAAGCAACTCCAGGAAAAGACACAAATAAATGGAGTGTACCCAAATACTGCAGTATTTGGTGGAATCCTAACCAGGGCAAGATTAACTAGGGGACTGTTTCCTAATTTTAATATTTGGGAGGTGAATTCAAGGAGAGACATTGTGTTCTAAGAACTATGGTAAGTCTTCCAATGATCATTTTCTAAACTCAGGGGACAAACACATCCACAGATTGATAATTCTGAACATAAATGGCCTTCATACTTTGAGCTGTTTAGATAATATGGTAATAAGTATTTTAGAGAAGTGTACACAGATAATAGTCCTCAAGTCAATAAATACAGACTGGCTACATCTCTGCTAACATTTGCATATAAATCCATTTGAGGGAAATGTTCAGAATTCAGCATTTAGCCATTGCCATGAATTTGAATAGGATTTAATAAAACCCTGAAAATTTGTATGAGATTTTTATTTATTTAAGAAAATTACAACCTTTTAAAATCTCAGGATGGAAAATAACCTTAGAGGTCAGATAATCTGGCTCCCTTGTAATGAGCTGTTTAGGGAAAACACCATTATCGAGTCTGTCTGTTGCAAACTCACACACAATTGGAATTTGGGCTGAAACTAGGCATCTGGGCACTTTGATGACAATTCACGTAGCAAGTTTCAGACAAAATTATTTAATCAGTTAAAAAGTTCATTTTGAGCTAGGTGCCTTTTATAAGAGGGAATAATATTTATTTTTATTAAACCAAGAGATTTTCTTAAAATGTCTTTGTTGACATTTAAGTAGATTAATTTCTTAAAACTTCATTCTCTTCTCTCCTTCTCTTCACTAGTTTCTTCTATTTGGAAGAGATAAACTGATGTAGGATAGAAGAAATAAGTAGGTAGGAAGGAGACAGATAGGAAGGGGAAGTAAAATATAACTTTAATATAAAAAAACCTGAAACTGTTATGGGGTACGGTGTGTTTCCCAAAATCTAGGTTCTTGGTATCGTGAAGAAAAGAATTTTAACACATACCAGTCAAAACATCTGGCAGGATTTATTAAAAATTAAGGGAAAACTGGGAGAAAGGGAATAAAAGGGAGGGGGAATGGAAAGGGAATAGGTCACCCAGACAAGTTCAAGTGCATGTCCCAAGAGGGAAGGGGTGAACAAAGGGAGGTGCAGAAAGCTATAAGAGAGGGCGGGGTCTTCTTCTCCAACCCCTCTCTCTCAGGTTTCAGTTGGGTGATAGGTGGGCTCCTCAGGTGGGGCAGGTCACAGAAAAGTTGGATCCTCCTCTTTTCAGGTTCCAGGATTCAGGTATGGGCTTTAGGTGGGGGCTGGGCTTTTCCGGAGTTTGGCAGTGCAGGACACAAAGAAAACTTCCAAGGGGTGGAGTTAGCTTAACTCTCCAGATTTTTTTTTAAAAACTATATTAAAACTATATTTTTTATGAATTCTCCCGATACCATCCTTCTACCTAACTTTCCGCTTCCTAGGCTACCTCATCAAAACCAAAGCACTTCAGCCTCTACTCTACAAACTGGTTCTCTTTCCCAGGCCTGACTCTCCCAAATTCCTGGGAAATCTATAAATCTTAGAGTTAACTAAAAGGAAGTATAGTTGCCCTGTGCATTGATGGCAAGACAGGTACAATATTTTTTTTTAAACCTACAATTTAGGACACTCTCCAGCTTACCTGTCAATCAGCTAATGAGGACCCCAATCAGCCTGAGGACCCTAAGGTTGACTAGACTAGGAGACCACCATAAACTGCCTCAGGACTGCTGGACTGAGATCATCCTCACACACCTCCTCGAGCCCACCCTCACAAAAGTCCCCTACAAGAAGAAAGCCCTGAACTCCCCAAAATGCCCTTCCTCATCCTGAGGTGGCCCGCATTCTATCTTGAATGTGTATTTCTTCCTTTTTTTCCCTCAAATAAACCTCTGTCCATGTCTCTGATTGGCTCATGCTAAAACTTTTTTCCATCATATTAGCCAAGGATCCTGCAGATCCTGAGTTCCTGAGCTGAGGATTCACCCCAACAAAACTAGCTAAAAGGTAATTATAGAATCATTTTAGGAAGTGTTTTAAAACACATGTAACAAAGCTATTTCATGAAGAACATGAAGCCAAGGCACACGAGGATGAGGCTAGATGGCTCTACATATGGATGTGGTGGCAGGATTTGTGCAGTCAGCCCAGAGATAGAGAAGAGGATTTGAGCAATTGCTCTGAAACACCTACCTTGCAAACCTTCTCAGAGGGGAGAATGAGCTATGGACTTTTATGATCAGTAGTATTTCAATTTTTTTAAATGTGTGCTGGGCAGTACTATAATATAATGCTTTTCTGATTTCTCAAGACTCTAAAATATGCCCACATTAAATCATGTTAAGTGGGCTGGGTGAAAAGAAAGTGAACAAAACACCTGTGCTTCATCTCTGGATTGATGTTTTTCAGAGATAAAAATCACAGATAAAGAAAAATGATTGAATTCAGGATTTCAAAAGTAACAGAAATTAGTAGCCCACATTTACTGAAAAATAGACAAAAATGTTGTGTTATATGATTCCACAGGTTTTCCTTTGTTCTGTATGGGAAGGAATGCTTATTTTCCTCATATTCAAAAATGAGGAAATAAAGGCACAAATAAATTAAGTCCCTGCCCTCAAAGTACAAAAGTAATAGGTAATGCCAATGCGCTACCAATCCAGAAAGTGAGATATAAACACAGAAGATAGATGAACAGTTAGAAATAGATGGAAGGTAGGTATTTTGCTAAGTAAATATTTTTTTCCAAATAAAATGACCGAGTTAAACTGGACATGGTGGTGCATATCTGTATTCCCAGTACATGGGAAGCTGAGACAGGAGAATCACAGGTTTGTGACTGGCCTCAGCAACTTAGCAAGTCTCTCAGCAACCTAGTGAGACCCTGTTTTCAAATAAAAAATAAAATAGGACTGAGGGTGCAGCTTAGCAGTACATACACAAAACATCCCCAGCACCACATATGCAAAAAAAATAGACTGAGTTGTTTTTACTTCATAAGATATATGATTTAAGATTTAAAATGTGTTACACCTAGGCAAGCTCTCTACCACTAAACTGCCACAGCTCCTTAATAGCTGGATCTTGAGCAAGGCTCAGTCCACTGGAGTTCTGCAAGGCAGATGATTCCCAAAGAAGGAATGTGTGGCAATATCCCACTTTGCATTATGTTATATTCTAGAAATTTGGGGTGCTTTAGGTTTTGCTTTCACATTAATTGTAAAAGAAAATTTCCTAGCAACACAACATGGCCAGATGGATAGTGATTTCTCAATATTAGTTGAAAAAGCAGTGCCTAGAGACAACCCATAAGAAATTCATTAACCACGTACAAACATTAGTCAGGAAACAGGCTTTGCAAGCTTAGTTACTAAACAGCCTTATGTTCCCTCTCAGCACACAGGTATAGAAACAAAATAAATAAGCCAAAGAGATTTAGATCTATTTTATCTATGAGTAAAGAAGGCTTTAAGACAGATAGCTTGTCCACTTCCCCTTTGTCTCCCTGGAATTTCACAGGATACATTAACTCTCTAGCTGCCTGAGAAAAGATAAGAACACTGCTTAAAGGAGCTAAACAAATAGTAAAGATTTCAACCAATGAATAGAGACTATTCGTTGTTAACCTTTAACACTGCTTTGTACTAAAAGAATCTTTATATATGTATTGTATTTTGTAACCTTTATTGTTTTCTTAACCCCATTAAATGTCATGGGAAATGGCTTTTCTAGTTAAAGATGTACCCACTCAACCTTTAGACTGTAAAAATTCCTGTTCTATAAGTCTCACTGCAAAAAAGATAGTATAAAAAACAGCTACTAACAAGCAATAAACAGATATGTTTCTTCACTGCATTCAGTGTGAGCATATTCTCATGACCTTGTCTCATTCCACATCTATTGAAGAACCCCAGATCCCACTGCCTGAAGGGATGGACCCCCACCCTGAACCGCACACCTCTAACCCCTATAATGAGTTTTTAAACATAGTTGTGAAGTGAGCTCCTCTATAATATAACTGCTCTTGTATGATTCACACTTCAAGTACTGGTTTAATGACTGACTTAATGTTTTTACTTTTAATTAATTAATTAATTAATTTTGAGTATTGAGTATTGAACCCAAGGGCATTCTACCCCTGAGCTGGACTCCTGGAGCTATTTTATTTCTTATTTTGAAACAGGGTCCCACTAAGCTGCAGAGGACCTCTCTTAGTTGCTGAGACTGGCCTTGAACCTGCAATCCTCCTCTTGTCTCAGCCTCCCAAGTACTGAAATTGTAGGCACATACCACCATACCTGACATGCCTGACTTAATCTTTGCAACTCTGACACACTGTATTATTAATGCACAACAGGAAGTGCTAATGAATTTAATAAAGATTTTTTGATTGTTGACATGAAACCAAAGAATATAATAGTAGAATATGTTGTTTCTTCAATCTCTGTTCTATGCAATTCCAAACATTTGGTCCTAAACATAGACGTGATAAATTGTTTTTGTCTTAGTATTAAAGGAGTACTATACTTTATTTATTTATTATTATTTTTTTTTCTGGTACTGGGGATTGAACTCAGGGGCATTCTACCTCTGAGCTATACCCCCAGCCCTATTTTTTATTCTTTTATTTTTGAAACCGAGTCTCACTAAGTTGCAGAGTGTCTCACTAGGTAGCTGATGCTGGCTGCGAACCCAGATCCTCCGGTCTCAGCCTCCCGAATGCTGGGATTACAAGCATGCGCCACCACGCCCGGCTGAGTACTATACTTTAAATGTCAAATTTCTTATTATAGATGTAACATCAAAACTACAAAGATGTTCATTTATTGATCATAGTGGCTTTCATAAGTGTCTCAATCAAATAAAACAAAACATTCAACCCTTGACACTTTCCTAAATTTTACTTTAATATCTTTTATTTGTTTATTCCCAGGTACCATGCATATTGAAAGATTTACCTTTGTAAAAATGTATGCTATTTTTAAATTATTTATATAATAATTGGTGCATTGTAATCATACGTCTTTGTGAGGTACAAGCTGATAAAGGTATACATGCACACATTTCTCATTTAACCCCTTCCCCAATTCCCACACCACTCCCTCACCCTCTGTCCTTCTCAAGTTCAGTTGAGTGATTGACTGACCTTGATATATTTCTGGAAGTACATCATGTGCAGTAGGGTGCCCCACCCTATCCATCTCCTTAGATTAAATCAACCACTTTGCTTATCGAAGGTTTCTCCTGTTTCATCTGGAGACCCTCTTATGCCCCATCTTCTCCCTAGCATCCGCATATTAGGGAGAACATATGCTTTTTTACTCTTTGTGACTAGCTAATCTCACTTAACATAATGTTTTCCAGTTTCATCCATTTTCTGGAAAATAACATGATTTTGTTAATCTTTACGGCTGAGTAAAATTCCATTGTGTACATATCCCATAGTTTTGTAATCCATTCATCTGTCAATGGACATCTTGGCTGTTTCCATAATTTGGCAATTGTGAATTGTGCAGCTTATAAACAAAGCTACTCATGCATTGGTCTGGTAGTTTGGTTTCCATTCTTTTGGGTAGATACCCAGAAGTGATATTGCTGGATTATAAGGTAGGTTCATTCCCATTCATCTAAGGATCCTCCATACTGTTTTCCAACGTGTTTGCACTAATTTGTAATCCCACGAAAAATGTATTAGGGTTCCCACTTGTCCATACCCTCACCAGCATTTGTTGTTGTTTGTGTTTTTTATGATTGTCATTCTGATTGGAGTTAGGTAGAATCTCAAGTTAGTTTTGATTTGCATCTTTCTGTTTGATAATAATGTGGAACATTTCCTCATACATTTATTGGCCATTTTCAATTCTTCTTTTGTGAAATGTCTATTTAGATCCTTTGTCCATTTTTTGATTGGGTTATTTGTTTTCTTAGGTGTGAGTTTCTTGAGTTCTCTGTAAATCCTAGACATTAGACCTCTATCAGAAGAGTAGTTGGCAAAATTTTCTCCCACTCTGTGGGCTCTCGGTTGAGGCTCTTGATAGTTTCCTTTGCTGCACAGAAGCTCTTCAGTTTAATGCAATCCCATGTATTAATCTTCCTTTGAGTTGCTTGTGCTTTTGAGGTCTTGTTGAGAATGTTTTTACGTGTGCCTATGTGTTGAAGTATCCTATGCACTCTTCAAGTAGCTGCAAGGTCTCTGGCTTGACTTCTAGGTCTTTGATCCACCTTGAGTTGACTCTTCTGCAGGGTGAGAAAGTGGGGTTTATTTCCATTTTCCTGCATATGGTTATCCAGTTTTGCCAACACCATTTGTTAAAGAGGCTATCTTTTCCAGTGTATGTTTTTAGCTCCTTTGTCAAAAATCAATTGACTGTAAGCACGTGGGTCTGTTTCTGAGTCTTCTATTCTGCTCCATTGGTCTATGTGTTTGTTTTTGTTCCAATACCATGCTGATTTTATTACTGTGGCTTTGTAGTAGAGTTTGAGGTCAGGTATTGTGATATCTCCTGCATGGTTCTTGTTACTAAGAACTACTTTGGATATCCTGGGCTTTTTGTTGTTCCAAATGAATTTAAGAACTGATTTTTCTATGTCTATGAGGAGTGACCTTGGTAGTTTCATGGGTATTGCATTGAATCTGTAGATCACTTTTGGGAAGATGACCAATTTGATGATATTTATTTTGCCTATCCAAGAGCATGGAAGATCTTTCCATCTTCTAAGGTCTTCATATACTTGTTTTTTCAACTTTTTATAGTTTTCCTTATAGAGATCTTTTACCTCTTTGGATAGGTTTATCCCAAAGTATTTTTTGGGGGGTGCTATTGTGAGTGGAATTGTTTTCTGGATTTCTTTTTCTGTTGATTTATGGTTGGCATACAGAAAAGCTTCTGACTTTTTAAGATTGATTTTGTATCCAGACACTTTGCTGAATTTGTTCATCAGTTCTATAAGTTGATTGGTTGACTATGTTGGGTCTTCTAAGTATAATATCATGTCATCTGCAAAAAGGGATAGTTTTAGTTCTTCTTTCCCTATTTTTACCTCTTTGATTTCCTTCTCTTGTCTTATTGCTCTGGCTAGAGTTTCAAGTACTATATTGAAAAGAAGAGGTAATAATGGACATCCTGTCTTGTTACTGTTTTTAGTGGGAACTCTTGCAGTTTTCCTCCATTTAATATGATGTTGACTGTAGGTCTATTATACATTGCATTTATGATACTGTACATTCCTTCTATTCCAATTCTCTGAAGTGCTTTTAGCATTAATAGGTGTTGGATCTTGTCAAATGCTTTTTCAGCATCAATTGAGATGATCATGTGATTTTTGTCTGTGATTCTGTTTATGTGGGGAATTGCATGGATTGTTTTTGGTGTGTTCAACCAGCCTTGCATCCCTGGGATGAACTCAACTTAGTCATGGTGTATAATTTTCTTGATGTGGTTTTGAATGCACATTGCTAGTATTTTGTTTAGTAGTTTTGCATCTTAGTTCATCAGTTATATAGGCTCATAGTTTTATTTTCTTGAGCTGTCTTTATTTGCCTTCAGTATTAACGTGATGTTGGCTTCATAGAATGTGTTTGGGCAGGTCCTGTTTCTTTCCATTTCATGAAATAGTTTGAGGAGTATTGGGATTAGCTTTTCTATAAGTGTTTTATAAGATTCACTTGGAAAACCATCTGGCACTGGGCTATTGCTTGATGGTAAACTATGCTATTTCTATCTCTTTGATTGTTATTGGTCAGTTTAAGTTTTCTATATCTTCTTGAATCTATTTAGGAAGGTTATATGTGTCTAGAAGTTTGTCAATTTCTTCTAGATTTTCCATTTTGTTGGAGTATAGTTTTTCAAAATAGTTTCTGATGATCCTCTTTATTTCCATACTGTTGGTGGTAATATCACCTTTTTCATCTCTTATTTTGGTAATCTGAGTTGATTCTCTCTTTCTTTTGGTTAGGTTGGCCAATGGTTTATCTATCTTGTTTATTTTTTCAAGAAACCATCTTTTGGATTTGTTGATTTTCTGTATTATCTTTTTATTCTCTACTTCATTAATTTCTGCTCTGATTTCATAATTTCATGTCTTCTACTAGCTTTGGGGTTGGACTGTTCTTGTTTTTCCAGTACTTTGAGCTGTGTCATTAGGTTATTTATTTGGTGATTTTCTGTTCTTTTTATGTGGGCACTCAGTGCTATAAATTTTCCTTAGTACTGCCTTCAAAGTATCTCAGAGGTTTTGATATGTTGTGTCTCTGTTTTCATTTGTTTCTAGGATTTTTTTAATTTCTCCCCTTACTTCTTCTATGACTATATCCTCATTCAGCAATGTGGTGTTCAGTCTCCATGTGTTTACATGATTACTCTGGGTCTTCTTAGAGTTTATTTCTAGTTTCACTCCATTGTCATCTGAAAAGATGCAGGGAATTATGTTATATTTTTTTAATTTGCCAGTGCTTGCTTTGTGGCCCAGAATGTCGTCTATTATGGAGAAGGTTCCATGTGCAGCTGAGAAAAATGTGAATTCAGTTGTAGTTGGGTAGAAGAGTCTATATGTGTCTAATAGGTCCATTTGGTTTATGGTATCCTTAGGTCTGAGGCATCTCTATGACCTTTTGTTTAGAAGATCAGTCTAGAGATGTGAGAGGAGTATTGAAGTCTCCCAGTATTAGTGTATTGGGATCTATGTGTGTCTTTATAACATAGGGACTTTGTATTATGAAAGTGGCTGCACCAATGTTTGAGGCATAGATATTTGATATTTGTTATTCACTCTTGCTGGATTGTTCCTTTTACTAGTAAAAAAAAAATGACCTGCTTTGTCTCTTCTGATAAGCTTAGGCTTGAATTCTAATTTATCTGATATCATGGTCGCTACTCCTGCTTGTCTTCAAGTTCCATCAGCATGAATTACCTTACTCCAGCCCTTCACCATTAGTTTGTGGGAATCTTTGCTTGTAAGGTGTGTTTCTTGCAGGCAGCATGTAGATGGATTTTGGGTTTTAATCTATTTTGCCACCTTGTACCTTTTTATTGGGGAGTTGACACCATTTATATTCAGTGTGATTATTGAGAGATGATTTTTAACATTTTGAGTTTTGACTTCTGTTTTCGGTGGTGTTTCTTCTTTGCTTAATTGTTTGCTTCCTGGAAATTATGGTTTCTTTGGTTCTGATGTTTTCTTGCTAGTTATTTTTAGTTGATCTCTTTGAGTATTTTCTCTACTGCTGGTTTGGAAGACATAAATTCTTTCAGTTTCTGTTTGCAATGGAAGGTTTTTATATCCCCGTCAATTTTGAGAGAGAGTTTCGCTGGGTATGAGAATCTTGGCTGCAAGTTATTTTCTTTCAGAGTTTGGAATATGTTACTCCAGCCCCTCCTGGCTTTCATGACTTAGTTTGGGAGGTCTGGAGTGATTCGAATTGGTTTGCCTCTAAATGTCACTTGGACTTTTACTTTTGTTGCCTTTAGAATTCTCTCTTTAGCCTCCACATTAGTCAACTTGATTATTATGTGGCGTGGTGAGCCTCTTCTTTGATCCTGTCTTGAGAGAGTTCTGTATGTTTCCTGTACCTGTGTGTCAACTTCTCTTTCTATGTTTGGAAAATTCTCTGATATTACTTCTTTGAAAATATTTTTTATTCCATACATTTCAAATTCTAATCCCTCTTCTATGCCTATTATTCTTAGGTTAGCTCTTTTAAAATTGGCCCAGATCTCATTGATGTCCAATTCATACTGTCAATTTTTTTTTCTAAATTGTGTATTATGGATTCATTTTTGGAATGGCCATCTTCTAAGAGTGATATTCTATTTTCCATGTGGTCTAATCTACTGTTTATAGTTTGTATTGATGTCTTCATTTCAGTTAATGCATCTTTCACATCCTTCACTTCTTTCATGTCGTCTCTTTGATTCCTGTTCAGGGTGTCAGATTCTTTGTTTATTTGTTCCTTTTTTTCTTCCCAATTCTCCCTACATTCTTTGTGAAAATCCTGTATTGTTTCTAGTATCTTAATACTAGATCTGAATTGTTCTCGTAATCTCTGCCATTTGGGGTTGGTGAGATCTGTTATAGAGGGGTTGTGGTGGCTCATTGTTTCTCTGCTATTTTTTCTCCCCATGGTTCCCCTGTTGTTAAATTTATATCTTTGCTCCTCTTGCAAGTTTTCTCATCCAATCTCTTCAGTGGGGGTTTAGAGGTGTCTGCTGGTATATACAGGGACAGGTTGTGTTCAGTGGTAAGGGTTGAGTGAGAAGTCATGGTGATGAATGCAAGAACAGGGTAAAGTAGAGGGTATGGTCCAGCGGGATAAGAGGTTGAGTGTGTTAAGGTCATATATTGTAAAGATTAATGATGGTAGATGTGTTGGGGGATTCTGGTAGTCAATGTTGAGTATTGAGCATGGTAGTATGAGATGGTCTTGAGACTAGACAGGAAGAAAAGGGAAAAGAAAAGAGAGAAGGAAAAGTGTTGAGGAGAAGAATATAGATGGGAGAGAGGGAGGGAAGCTTGTAAAAGGGATAAGGAGGAGATTCAACAAACTAAGCAAGAAATAACAAAACAACCAATCATCCAAATAAATCAAGGCAATACTAAATGAAAATAGAGTTATTAAAAAAAAAAACCAAACCAAAAAGCAACAAGAAACAAAAACTCTACTAGTTCATAAGTACAGAAGTTACATTTTTTAGTGTGTCTCTGGCATTTTTATTTGCTCTGTCAGTGCAGACAGGGGGTTCCACTGATGCCTCTCCCACTGCAAGCTTGTGTCTTTGAGCTCTTCACAGTGCCTGTCTGCATCTCTCTCTCTGCCTTCGCTGGTGGCAGGAGTGCAATCTAAATGCTGGGCATTACCAGGGTGCCTGGAAGTTCTCTATGTCGTGTGTATACTGAATCCCTCCCAGAGTTCATCTCCTATCCAATCGCTAGGAGGGTGGGTGACTGAGTCTGTCCTTTGTATAGCAACCTCTGCACCCAGTGGGTGCAATCCTACTAACAGATCCTTGCTGCTCTGCCTCTGATGAGAGGTGTGAGCTGGGTTTCCTCACCGTAGACTTAAGATGGTTGTCCCAGGTGTTCTTGATCACTGTTGATCTTGGGGGAATACGCCTCCTGATTAGGGTGTGGACTTCCATAGTTGCTTACTCCACCTCTGGTCCCTGGGGGTACAGGAAGTCATTGGGGATCTTGGTGCTAATAGAGCCCGCTCTGGGCAGCAGGCAAGATGGCACCTAACAAGATGGTGGCCGCCAGTTTGCGGAGTGCACCACTGTCTTGCATGCATGCTGACTTCTTTGTTCTTCCTGGGTTCTGTTCAGCTGCTTTTGTTGCTTTATTCAGTTTTTTTTTTTTTTTTTTTTTTTTTTTTTTTTTTTTTTTTTTTTTTTTTTTTTTTTTTTT
>PVLC010001181.1:103189-137899 GCA_004027655.1 Graphiurus murinus | reverse complement strand
GGGTGAGGTGAGCTGGGGTGGTCCCGAGGGGGCTTATGCTAGTCGTCCCACATATTCTGGTCACCGTGGGAAGTGCGGGGATCTGCCGCCTGGTTAGGATGTGGAGTTCTGGAGTCACTTGCTCCATGTCTCAAATTTATGCTTTTTATAAAGGAATAGAAATAGCTTAAGGATCTCAAAAATGTTCTGCTTCCAGCAGAGATGGAATTATAATTACTTAATTACCTTCTTTCTTAAAACAATTAAACAATCAGAAAAAGTAAGTGAAACAGCAGTTCTCAGGATATTGGGCATCAAACCAGGAAGGACAGAGAGGCCTGGCAGACAAGACACTAAGAAGAACCTGTGACCTCCTGAGCATAACACCTAGGTATGGGAGAGGCAGGGAACACATGGCCACTGCCTCTCTGGAGTGTAGAGAGTAAGTTCAGGGGTCAGAGAAGCTGAGGAGGTAAGATATCAATGGACAGAATGTGGGAGAGGAGAGGGCTGAACAGAAGGAGAATTCTAGAGAATTGCAGAGAATATCCTCAAGCATTTACTGGGGCACTGAGAAACATTTGCATGTAAAGCAACACCTGAGATAGAAAAATTCAAGCAGAAGGACTGAAAGAACACTGATAAAAACTCACACAGGTCTGAGAAAATAATTCCCCATGACATGAGTGGAAACCCTTGCAATCTTGAAACATTAGTTAACATTAAGAATGAAGGGTTTTGTCTTCTGGGAGGTAATAATTACTCCCAGACTAAATGGCTTTTTGTTCATATCTAGTAAGAACCAAAAGGATCAAACTATTTTGAATCAACTGTATTCTATAATAAAGGTAAAAAATGTTTTGAGGAATAAAAATATAAACAGAATTCATCAAAGTAGAATTCACAATACTTGACATCCATTTAAAAAAACTACCAAGTGTGCCAAAAAGGCAAAGAATAGTATGTGTATATTTCATTGTTCATGAATCTAGGATGTATATCATATGTGTTAAATGGACACATAGAAATAGAAAGTTGTCTCAAGTCAAATTTCTAGATATGAAAGTGTCAAAGTCTAAGATTAAAAAATCCACTGGGTAAGATTAATAGCAAATTATAAATTGCTATTTACCACAATTAATTTACTGTTAGAGAACAACAATTAGTAACTTGAAGACAGCAATGGAAACAATCAACAATGAAATTTAAATTCATATAAATAATTAACACAAAACAAAAATAGCATCAGTGATGTGACATACAGCCAAATACATGTTTGAAAAGTGTTTGAAGATACAATAGTTCATAGTTTTCCAATTTTTATGAAAACTGTAAATCTACATAGTCAAGAAGTTCATAAGTAGAGAAAACATGAAGAAAAATATACAAGTAATATCATGAAAAAATGCTAAAACTACTGATAAAGAGAATAAAGAGGAAACCTTTAAAACAGATAGAGAAAAAGAAACAATACATAAATAGAAATAGAGATAAAAATAACAACAGATTTCTTTTTGGAAACAATACAGTCAAGATGTGGACCACAATCTTTAAAGTACTGAAAGAAGAAAAAAACTAATTCAACTTAGAATACCTCACCCATCAAAATTATTTCAAGGCTGAAAGTGAAATAAACATTTTTCCAGAAATAAATATACTAAAAGAATTAATCACAAGAAAATTTGTAATAAATACTAAAGTTAGTCCTTTAAACATAAGGAAAATGAAAGTGAATGAAAATCAGAACTTGTAGGGTTTAAACATGAGAAAAAGAGTACTAGATATACTAAATATAGAGATACAGGGATAGTTTTTCTTATTGTATATATTTTTTAAAAGACCACTGAATATTAAGCTGAAGAAGTCAACCATTATGGCAAAAAATACACTGTTTTAAATATATTATTTTTAAAATGTTGACTTAGGGAGAGTGACATGGCTTTTTGGTTGGAGATCACAAAATTATCAGATTGTGGAACAGGTGGGGTGATATTCAGCTGTAATCCCAGTGACTCAGTAGACTGAGGCAAGAGGATCCAAGTTTGAAGCCACCCTGCATAATTAGAGAGTCCCATCTCTAAATAAATAAAATAAAATAAAGAGATGGGAATGTGGCTCAGTGTGTGCCACCCAGGTTTGACACCCAGTACGGTAAAAAAAGAAAGTTTGTCAGTAATGGTTTTTATCTCTTGCATCTCTGTGATGAAAGATTGTACATACAGACTTATATTTTTCTCAGATCAAGAAAAATACTAATGAAAAACTCCGGATTCCATTTTGGGATATTTCTATGATAAACTTGAATCATTTGAATAATAAAAAGTTGATTAAAAGGTTGAAAAAAGAAAATTGGTTTCAAATAAAACTTAAAGATTGTGTATTTTAACACAGTCATATCTAAACTCATATTAAATAATTCTGTTCTAAACATTTATTTAAAATTTTAAGACTGTAAGAATGGACAGAAATTCAAGACTCATGTTTGTATACAACCTACAATAAACTTTTTTCATATGTGAAAACACATGTGGATAAAAATTAAAAGGAACAAAACTTTATATCATCTACAGAGCCTAATGAAAATATTGTTGTGTACCTAAATGTATATCAATGTACATTTGAGAATATGGAATATTCCAGAGCTATAAGAAAAAAAATTCATAAGAGGACATACAAATCCCATGTTATTGTAACAAATAACAAAATTTTAAGATATATGAAGCAAAAACATTTTTAAAAAAGAAAAATAGTACACTTTTCAAATAAAGCCATTTATTTTAATATTCCTCCTTGATTAACTTATAAGAGAAGTAAAATTACTATGCAAGAAAATACTAGACTTGAATAAAACCAACTTGTCCTGGAGATATTATAGAATACTCTACATAGCCACAGAGTACACCTGTTTAAATTCTTCAAAAAACATTTACCAAATTGATTATATTTAGGACAATAAGCTGATTCTCAATAGATTTTAAAAGGTCAAGGTCAAGTCATACTAAAGATGCCTTACCATAATAAAATTAATTTAGAAATCAACAAAAGATCTCTGGGAAATTCCCAAATGCTTCTGCATTCATTAATACTATTCTTCAAAACCCATGAGCAAAAAATAAAGAAGAGAGAAAGAAAGAAAGGAAAGAACTCTTTGAAACTAAAAATTTTGGACAGAACTAAATAAAATATAAAACTTTTAAAAACATGTTATTCAGTTAAAGCAGTTCTTAAAGGCAAATTTATAGTACCAGGTATCTATTTGAAAAAAATCTCAAATCAAAGATCCCAGCTTCTACTGTATAAACAAGAAAAAAAAGAGCAAATTAAATCAAAGTATACAGTAGAAAGGATTTGACAAAATTAGGGTAAGAATAAAATCTAAAACACCCCTTCATACACATATACACACTTACAGATAGAGAAATTCAATAAAATTCAGACCTATTTCCATGAGAAGAAAAATTAGCAGCTTGAATTGGGTGTGGTGTTGCATGTTTCTAATCCTAGGGATTAGGAAGGCTGAAATAGGGGAATTACAAGTTGGAGGCCAGCCCAGGCAACTTAGCGAGAATCTGTCCCAAAACAAAACAAAAATTAAAAATGTTTGGAGTTGCACTTTAGTGCCCTGGGTAAATTGCCCTTGGGTTCAATCCCAGTACTGGTAGAAGAAAAATATTACTAATTGAATCTCCTAATAGTCTTGAGACACTGTATTTATAGTTAAAGATCTTTAAAAAAAGGCTTGGTTCAGATTACTCCACAGATGAATTTTATCAAGACAATTCAGTTCTATCCAAATTTTCTGAAAAATATTGAAGAGGAAGAAATTCAATACTGTTCATTTTATAAGGTCTATATTATTCTGATAATAAAATCATATGGAGTCATTCCAAGAAAGGAACTATATAGTCAAATATTCTTCATAAACATATATCAAAAAGTCTTCATAAAATTTTAGCTAATAAAATCTAACAGTATATAGCAATACAATAGATTAAGACCAAGTGGGGTTCATAAAAAAGAAGCAATTTTGGTTTACTTATTCACAAGATAAGTATAAAAATAAAATCATATAATAATATCAAAAACGGGAGCAAAACACTTTACAAAATTATGTTAAAATTAAAGGAAAATCCCCATGATAAAAATAAAATTGGCAAACTTAAGGATGAAAGACAATTTCTCAAATTAGTAAAGGATATCTCAAGAAACAAAACCAGAATAATAACAACAGACAAAACAAACAAAAAAATAAAAAACTGATAGCCAACCCCACAATGAGGAATCTGTAACTGCTTTCCTCCTAATATTACCAATAAAGTATGTTCATTTTCTCCACTTACTTTCAACTGGAGCAACTGGAGTTGTATTGAAGCTTTTTGCCAGGAGAAATGATAACACTTATACGGTTAGAAAATAATCATTTATATAGAAAAAAATTATGTGAAATCTACAGAAGTGAATAAGTGAGGTTGCTAAGGGTGACAAAGGCAAGATAAATATACAAAAACATATTCATATTAGGTACAAATAATCAGTCTTTGAAACAACACAAAGTATCTTATATAACAAACCACTTAGTTGATAAAGAGCTTATATCCAGAATATAGACATGATAGTTACAAGTAAATAAAAATTCAATAATAAAACACTCAATTCAATTAAAACATAAAAAATGTAATGGAAGCTTACAGCAATACAAATATTATATCAGTTTGTATAGTAATACTCAACATGTTTTGGCACTTGGAATTCCAAAGGACTGATGAAATTGTAACAGGAAACAATCATTAATTGACTGTGCATGAGTAGGCAAGAAGGAATAGAAGGCAGAAAACTTAAGAGACATTAGAAAACTTTTAGGGGTGATGTATTTGTTTATTATCTTGACTTTATTGATGATTTCATGGTTGTATACATATATTAGACTTAAATTGAACACTAAAAGCCTCAAGTAAATTCAGACATCTTCTAGGCTTAGAGAGTCTCAAAAATTATCTAACCCTGATTTAGCATGTTCCTTAAAATTTTTGCAATGAGATACAAAGTATATATATTATTGCCTTAATAAGAATGATTAATTTCTAATTAAAGGAAATGTATATGGATTTGGTATGTTCATGCATGGACACACAGACGTAAATATAACCATTGTATTGAGATGGTATGTAACCATCTCAATTTCTTCATTTAATTTTTTTTTTTTTTTTTGAGGTACTGGGGATTGAACTCAGGGGCATTCTACCTCCGAGCTACACCCCCAGCCCTATATTTTTTTATTCTTTATTTTGAAACCGAGTCTCACTAAGTTGCGGAGTGCCTCACTAGGTAGCTGAGGCTGGCCGCGAACCCGGATCCTCCGGTCTCAGCCTCCCGAATGCTGGGATTACAAGCGTGCGCCACCACGCCCGGCTACCATCTCAATTTCCGAGAGATGGTTTTGTAGGTATACATACATGCTCAAATTTATCAACTTATACACTCTAAATATATCTATATATGTATGTCTGGATTCCTCCTTGCCTACTCATGCACACCCAATTAATATTGACTCTCTGTCACAATTTCATGAGTTTTTTTAATGTTTGGAATTCTAGTGAGCATGTAGTGGTGTCTTGTGGTTTTAATTTGCATTTCCCAAGTGACAAATAATATTGAGTCTCTCTCTCTATTTGTACATCTCTCATATATGTATAAGCATGTATATATTTAAATATTATGTTAGATTAAATAATTGGAGATTGAAATAAAATAGTAAATTGTTTACCTGAAAAAAGTAAGGTAACTAAGACATGCACACATGTCCATATAACATAATTTTATTATTTTTGAATTGCTTAAACATAATATCTATTTCAAAAAGTTGTGAAAATTAAATGAGCTAATGCAATTAGTGTATATAGAATATTAGCCAGCCAAAAGTAAGTAATTAAAAGCTAAATTTTCTTCCTTGTCACAATAGTTACCTTTATGTAATTGTAGTGATTTTTGAAATATTATCAATAAATGTTCTAAAAATTTTATCTTCCCCTGTTAACACAGTGATGTCCATTTGGTTAATAGTAGTATCAATGTTTTCCTCTCAAAATTAGTATCTTAATATTCTAAATATACTTAAATATGAAGTATGTATATTTTACATTTTTTCACTTTTTATAACTATTCAATCTTTTTGAATGTGGTCTCATTTTATAGCTTTTCTACTTATGTTAGTTTAAATTACAAATAATTTTTGAAGGTGACCTTAAAACTTCTCAAGGTAGCAGACAACTATCCATCTGGCTAAAATTTACTTCATTTTCATGAAGATATGCCCTATTTATTCAGAGTGGAATAAAAGGATAAAATTTGATTCAGAAAAAATGAAGTTACTTCAAAATCATATAAAATTATTTTTATTCTTCATTCATTTCAGTATTTTTATTATCTAGTGTTGGAATATGTTATGTATAAATAAAACAAACTTTTGCTTACACTATACAACCAGTCAGGAACCAGGAGAATAAACATTCACCTCTGCAAGTCAGCACTTAAAAATTTAAAGATTAATGCTGTAATAATGACAGCCTCAGTATATCTATTTAGAATCATGGTGGACATCTTGCTTAAAGAAGTAGATATATCTGTCTTATTCACTGGACATAGGCTCTCTACACACACACACATACACATACACACACACATGCATGTATGTATAAACAGATACTTATTTAGAGTGTGTACACACATACAAACATACAGTTCTGGATATAGATTTGCATATATATATATATATACACATACACAATATGTATATGACTGGTCATCAATCAATGTTTCCTGATTTTCTAAAATATATCAGATATATTTTAGACTGCATTTGTACATAAATTCTGGTAATTAGTGTATAGATACAGATATATATTTGCATATATGTGCTTATACATGCTATAGTTTGTTAATACTTTATGTACACTGAACTAGTAGAACATGATTTATTTATTGTGTACAGGCATGTAAATTATATGTGAATGTTCTTTCATTATTTGGGAATCTATAAAAGTTAAAATTGGCTATGAAGGATTAGAGAGGTAAATGAGAATTATTACACATAAATTTGGTCAATGCAAATTTTGCAAGCTGTACATAAATTTTGCAGACTTAATAATTTTTGAAAACCATTTCCAATGCTGTTTATGTCTCATGTGGAAATCTAAATGGGATCTTACAGGAACTGGATTAAAGACTTTAGCTCTTGTCAAATATTGCTGGTCTCTGCTTTTTAATTCTTCTTCCTCTCAGAGTTTGCTTGCTGTTAATACCTGTTTGGACTTTGTAGGCCAAAAGTAGAACTCTCTAGCTAATATTTTTTTCTTCCTATTGTGCAAAGAAATTTTTCTTTAATGCTTACGTGGTTATTTGAGATTTGCAGTTGAATGCTGTGCACTGCAGTTTTGCTTTGAAATGAATGATCCTTTTTTTTTGTTGTTGTTGTTTGTTTCAAGATAAACAATTTCCTGCAGTTTTGTTGCACATTGTTAGGAATCATCCTATTGCTTAGATGTAGAAGGGGATTTAAAAAAGAAATCACTTCTGGGACAACTGTTTGGTCATCAATGTTTCCTGTTTTTTCTTCTTTTTTTCCCTTTGAATTGTTCTTAGTCCCTGTCTGTCCTCAGTGACACATCAGGATATGACTAGCTGGCACTACTCACAGTGGAAGCAATTTTTTCTTTGTTAGGAAAGTACCCTTTTTCTCAAAAGTCACATAAACATTTTAGGAAGAATGGTTTATTAAATTGGTCCTGCCAGCAGTTGTACTTTTCTGACCACATATTTTCTTTGTGTAGGGTTGGAACCCCCCACCACCACCCCTTTCACTTCAGGGGTATAATGGCCTCAATTTCTCCAGGTATGTGAATGCTTTGTTCTTTGAGCAATTTCCAAACAGTGATTTACAGTTGTCCTGGACTTATCTTTCAGTATGAAAACGTTAGCGTTTTAAGCAGCAGAGATAATACCCCATTTTTCAACTTCCAATTGGACCTTTGTCTTCTGGACAGTGAACAAAAGTTGTATTTCATAAATGGCATTTCACCTCATTGTCTGCATCATTTCTTCTGCCAAATCAGATTCTGTGTATACTGATTCATGTTAACTGGAAGATTTGATTAGAGATTGCTATGAACTAGTTGAAAAATGATATGCTCACCTACTGAGAGCCTACTCTAATGTACTTCACTTTTCCTCTAACTCAAGAAGAAAATACAACATGATCTTCTCTAGGATCTGGCTTAGGGATGATCAAGGAGATTCCAGTGATGATGGGTATTCCCCAAGCACAAGGGGCTGAACTAGAGGCACAAGAATATTTTGCTTAGGAACGAAGGGTCAAGGCAGGGAGAAAAATAACTTTTCATTATCATAAACACTATGGAAATAGGTGTATTTTAGTTCATCTATGTAAATGCATAACTTTAAAAGATTGTTTTTCTCCAATTTAAACTTTTATATTTATAACTAATTTGAAAACAATTTCATAGAACATAAAATTAGATCTCTATGTACATTTAGAGATTTCTCCTCAAAATATAATAGAATTTTTAAAATGCATATGCAAATTTGAACATTGAAGGTTAATTTTTGACATTTGAAAAACAAAACTAAGCCAGGTATGGTGCACATGCCTGTTATTTCAGTACTTGGGAGGCTGAGACAGGAGTATGGAAAATTTGAGTCCAGCCTCTGCAATTTAGTGAGGCTTAGTTAAGCCCTGTTTCTAAATAAAAAATAAAATGAGCTGAGGGTGTAGTTCGGAGGTACAATGCCCTTGAGTTTAGTACCCTATACAATAAATAAATAAATAAATAAATAAATAAATAAATAAATAAATAAATACCAAAATAAAATAAATCTAAAAAGGATATATTTGAAAATGAAAAAAATCTTCAAATAGAGATAGCTCCTTGACATTTTTTTTGAGGGGGAGTGGGGGTAGACATTTAGAACAAACTGCATTTTTTTTAGTACTATGGATTGAACCCAGGGGTGCTCTACAACTAAACTACATCCCCAGTCCTTTATATTTTTTAATTTGAGACATACAGGGTCTCCCTGTATTGCCCAAACTAGACTGCAACTTGTGATCCTCCTATCTCAGCCTCGAGAGTTGCTGGGATTGTAGGCATGTGCCACCATGCATGGCACCATCTGTACTTTGAATGTTGGTCTTATCTGGCCTATTAACATGCAAAATGACACTCTCTTGTGATGTTGGGCAGCATCCTGAGTGTAAACTACAGACTTTACCGTGCACTGTGTTGCTAAGCTATGATGGCCATTAGGGTTAGATGAACTAAGTGCAGTTTTAACTTTTAGGTAATTTCAACTCACAATAACCTTATCAGGATGTAACATAATTCAAAAACTTTAATAGTTCCATACTTTTGAATTATTATGGCAAAAAGAAGGAATACATTTTATTAAAAAATTAGAGAATAATGTCATTTCCTGAAGATTTCATGAATTTTCTTGTTGGTTATCCTGTTAGAATGATTTAAAGCAGCACTTTGTGATAAAATTTTGCAATTAGAAATTATGAGGAGATATTGAAGAAAACATACTTGATATTTTACCATTGATAAGCTGATGCTTTAAAAGGATTTAAGCATTCATAATTAGAATATGAATTACTAAATCTATGGGTAAACATCATCCTATTTTCTTTTTTTTTGGAACAGAATCTGGTTATTTTTATTTCTTACTCAGTGTTCTGTTTGACCATACTGTCTCTTATGACACATAACAAGACATTACTGTTGATGAATCCAAAGCCTATTTTAAAAAAAAAGAATCCTAATAAGTGGTTTTCAAACAAGTAACAATAATTAGCCAATGTGCATCTTGGCAAACCATCATCCTTTTTGTTTTGTTTTTTTACTATAAATTCTTTTTTTCATTTTTTTAATTTTTTAATTTATTTTTTATTGTAATAATTCGTGTTTTGTATATATACATTTTTGTTAGGTACAAATTGATAAAGACAAATGTGCACACATTTCTCATCTGACCCTTTCCCCAATTCCCACCCCGCTCCCTCACCCTCCCTCCCTCTCAAGTTCAGTTCAGTGAGTGATCTTGATATAATTGTGTAAGTACATCATGTGCCTTAGGATGCTCTCCCCCCCCCCACCGTCTATTCCCTTCAGTTAAATCAACTTCTTTGCTTATCGAGGATCTCTCCTTTTCATCTGGAGACCCTCTTATGCCCCATCTTTTTTCTTTCTCTCTTTCTCTATTTCTCTCTCAGTACAGGGCCTCCTGCATGCTAGGCAAGCACTGTATCACTGAGCCACACTCCCAGCCCTTATTTTCTGTTTTTAATGTTCCATATGCTTAATGTTTTCTGTTCAACACACTTAACTAGAAAGTAATTATAGCCCTTTTACATATAAAACAGCCATCATTAAATACATATTTGGTTCAATACTACAAATGAATTTTTTTGCTAAAGATAAACATATTTTATGATGACAAAATAATAAGTTGTGTTTCAGCCAAATCATTTTTATTTGTTTTGCCTTGTGCAGACGTCTATAATATTCTTTTGAATAAATGTTTTCTGTCAAAATGGCAATTTTGCTTTCCTTTTGTAAAAAATTCTTTGAAATTAAAATAAATTGGATTTTGCCTTTTTGGAACATGTGAAAAAGTATTTCCACAGTATCTTTTAATTGGTCTATTTTGACCTTTTTTTTTTTTTTTTTGGTACTGGGGATTGAACTCAGGGGCAGTCTACCTCCAAGCTATATCCCCAGCCCTATTTTTTATTCTTTATTTTGAAACAGGGTCTCACTAAGTTGCAGAGTGCCTCACTAGGTAGCTGAGGCTGGCCTCGAACCTGGATCCTCCTGTTTCAGCCTCCCAAATGCTGGGATTACAAGCGTGGGCCACCACTCACAGCTCACTCATTTTGATATTTTAACCATCCCAAAACAGTCCTATTTTAATTAGCTTTTTTTCTAATTTTAACTATGTTTTGACAAAATATCTGTTTAGGGCATAATTCCTTATAAATCGAGCTGTCTCTCATACCTCTATTTTTAGTTTATTATTTTTTGCAGTTGTATATAGTCCTGTAGTGCAATCAGCTATTTTTTTGTCAATGAAATATTGATAATCAAGCCGGGCGTGGTGGCGCACGCTTGTAATCCCAGCATTCGGGAGGCTGAGACCGGAGGATCTGGGTTCGAGGCCAGCCTCAGCTGCCTAGTGAGGCACTCTGCAACTTAGTGAGACTCGGTTTCAAAATAAAGAATAAAAAATAGGGCTGGGGGTGTAGCTCAGAGGTAGAATGCCCCTGAGTTCAATCCCCAGTACCGAAAAAAAAAAAAAAAAAAAAAAAGAAATATTGATAATGTCGTTTTGCAAACTATAAGAATGTTGTAGGTTTTATTAGCTATAAGTAAATATTAGCTATCACTAAATACAATCAAATAGCTAATTTACAAGAGATCCTATAGAACAGCAACATCTTCTTTTCATACAGCAATACTGAGACAAAATAATATTATCTGCCTGCAATATTAATAGATGAAACAGAACCAATATTCTAAACTTGCTATAATAAACTAGGAGATGAAAAAAAAAAACCCATTTTGGATCCTATATAAAAAAAGAGAAAAATAATATACCTTCACATTTTCAATCTTACCCTCTTCTAAGAAATATCAAGTTGTTGCTTTGGATTTGAAACTTGTGGTGTGTGTGTGTGTGTGTGTGTGTGTGTGTGTGTGTGTGTGTGTGTGTATGTGTGTGTGTGTGTGTGTGCGTATATGTGTTTTACAGGAGACTGAACCCAGGGGCATTCTATCTCTGCTACACATCACATCCTATTTTATCTTTTATTTTAAAACAAGGTCTCACTAAGTTGCTGAGGGCCTTTCTAAGTTGCTGAGGCTAGCCTCAAACTCCAGTTTCAGCTTCACAAGTACTAAGATTACAGGTGTGCTCCACCAAACCCAGCTACTCCCCATTTAAGAATAAATAACATGTAATCAATTACACATTTACTACTTCTAATACTACTCAGTAGACTGGAAATTTTGAGAAAATCTATGAAAGTATATTTTTACTAATCCTGAGTTGTGTGATAAATGGTTTTGATCTAACACTGAATTCATTTTGGAAAAATCAAAACATTTCCATTTGTCTATGTGTTTTTGTTTTATATTGTTTTACTTCAGTGCTAAGATTAGCCTTGAACCTAAACCTGTGATCCTCCTGTATTTTCAAGTGTTAGGTAAGTGCTCTATCACTGAACTACATCCCCAACCCCAAATTTCCATTTATAATTCACATTCTTAAAACATAGTTCCTAGTGACAGGAACATACATGCACACAATACTTAATGTGTTTCCCTATGGATCCTACCCAGTTCACTCCCTGTGACTGAGATTGGTATTGATAACTTGTATATGTATATAGCATGATTTGACAGTTTCATTCATCATGTCTCCTTTCTCCCCCTCCTCACTTACTTCCCTTAATTCACTTCCACTCTTTTACTAGAATTTCTCTTCCTTTATCTGAAGTCCCTTTTGTTCACCAATTTGTCTCTAGTTTTCATATATGTGATGCTCTGAATTAATCATAAAGTTTCAAATCATTCACTACTATTCCATACAGATGAAGATATGCTCCCATTTATGGCAATGGAGGCCATACAGGGAGCACTAATGAGGCATGCCCACTTCTCTTTGTCACTTCTGTATCAGGAGTGGCAGAGAGGGGAGCCATTCATTCTATCCCCTTTCAGACACTTTCCATCTCTGGCATAAACAAAGGTTCTTGGGGAATCAGGATTTCTACGCAACTTGGTTATGATGAAGCAGCAAGAATGGAGTCCATAAAAGTCAAATAAAGTTAAAGATTCAATTAAACTCAAGAATATGATTTCATAATATCATATATATATATGATACACAAAAATCACTGAGTCAGAAAACAAACTTAGGAAAACTTAGAAAAAAAAAGAAAATGATAAAAATTAATTTAAGAAAAGAAACAGATTCTCTTAGAACAAGATGTTGAAATAGGAAGCTCTGGACTCTCCTTTTCCTCCATGAACATACTGATTCAATAATGATACCAAAATTGCTTCCCTTTGTAAGAAAGAAAAGGGACTTCAGATAAACAAGAAAGGGAGTTTAGAAAGGGAGGGGGGAGGGGAGAGGAATCAGCAGAAGAAAGAGTAAGAAAACTAAAAGACAAATTACTTATGATTTTCTAATTGAAGGGCAAAAGAGAAAGAAAAAAAAGAAAGAAAGAGGGAGAGAGAGGGAAGGAGGAAAGAAGGAAGGAAGCAAGGAAAGAAGGAAGGAAGGAAAATAGGAAAAAAAAAGAGTGGACCCTTCAGCAACTTATGAGCTACCATCAATTGAACCAACCAGTTGGACTAATATATGTTCTGTGGTGATCACAAACAAGAACAGAACCAGAAAGATTAATCAGGGTAATCAGTGGCTAAAAAGTTCTCCCCAAAAGGAAAGCCTCACTACAAATACATGGATTAAGTTTAAGAGTTGTGCAGGGAAAGTGATCAAGGAAATGTGGGTGCTGTGTGCATTTGAGACCTGGACTTTTTTTTTTTTTTTTTTTTTTTTTTTTGTTTTGGGGTTTGAACTCAGAGGCATTCTACCTCCGAGCTATACCCCCAGCCCTATTTTTTATTCTTTATTTTGAAACCGAGTCTCACTAAGTTGCGGAGTGCCTCACTAGGTAGCTGAGGCTGGCCGCGAACCCGGATCCTCTGGTCTCAGCCTCCCGAATGCTGGGAGGGACCTGGACTTTTTAAAGAAGACAAGAGTTAGGCAGCAGCAGGCTGAGCAAATGCAATACCACAATAATGACTGGATTGATTTTGCCGCTGGAACCTAAACATGTTCTCTGCTTTCAAGAATTACTTGAGGGCACATTGAAGAGTCTTAAGTTTTATCTAGGCTTTATTCTAAGTGGCTTTTACTCTTTCTTTTTGAATTGGATCAAAGAGATGACCCCGAATAGAAGTATACTCCAGAGAGTTTGAGTGATTCAAATATTTTTTTTTGCATGGTTAAACTGGTGACTTTTGAAAGTACACTTCTTATAGTACCATCAGTAATTGCACACAAGACAAAACTGAAAACTTAATTTGTTGCCAGTTTAGTGTCATCTATTAGTGTGTGGGATGTTTATATAATGACACATGCCTATGGTTAGCAATATTGAATAAAACCCCTTCTACATTTAAGAAGGACTTCTTGATAATAAACTGATCAAAAGACACTAATTACACACTGCCAGATAGGTTAAAAGGAAAAGGAAAGCTAACTTTAGTGTTCTATAGGAAATGACATTCATAATCTTTACTTAGAAAACTGCTTGGAAATGATTATTTACTGTGCATACACAATTAGAATAATCTGTAGGACTTTTAAAATACTGATTTTCGGGCTGCATTCTTGACACATTTTATTAAAACTATTGGTGGGTTCTATAGTTCAGAACTGAGATGTCCCCAAAGGCACGTATAATAAATGCTTAATCTCCAGGCACCAGAGTTATTGAGAGAGAGGAGAGCTTTTAGGAGGTGGCATCTAGTTAGAGGAAGCTAAGTCACTGGCAGCATGCCCTTGAAGGAGCTAGTGGGACCCCAGTTTTCTTCTTCTTTTCATTTGTTCTCTGCTGATATGGGGTAAACAGACCACCTTTGTCATGAGGTGTGTCAACATTTACTATGCCTCCAGAGACCCAAAACAACAAGGCTAAGTGACCACAGAAAGAATCCTCTGAAACCCTGACTCAAAATAACCTTTCCTTCTTTAAAATGTATTTGACTTCAAACCTGTGATCCTCCTGTTTCAGCATCCCAAGTACTGGGACTATAGGCATATGCTACCATGCCAGGCTATTTTAGTTATTTTGTCATGGTGACAGAAAGTTTACTGACACAGTGGTAGATCCATATATATATATATATATTCTTGAGAGGTTCTCTAAAAGATTCTAATATATAGCAAGTTATTTATTCCTTATGGTACAAGGGATTGAACCAAGGGGGATTCTATCTCTGGCTACACCCCCAGTCCTATTTTATTTATTTTTTTTATGTTGAAACAGGTCTCGCTAAATTGTGGAGAGCCTTGCAAAGTTGCTGAGGCTGGCCTAAAAACTGAGACCCTCCTGTATTGGCCTTCCAAGGTCCTGGGATTATGTTGTCTGTCCCTAGAAACAAGATGTCGGTGAGCTATACCAAAGGAGTAAGGCATCAGCGTAGATTTGGTGTCTGATTTGAAAACAAAGATGCAGCCGGGCATGGTGGCACATGCTTATAATCCCAGCATTTGGAAGGCTGAGACCAGAGGATCTGGGTTCGCTGCCAGCCTCAGCTACCTAGTGAGATACTCCGCAACTTAGTGAGACCCTGTTTCAAAATAAAGAATAAAAAATAGGGCTGGGGATATAGCTTGGAGGTAGACTGCCCCTGAGTTCAATCCCTAGTACCGCAAAAAAAAAAAAAAAAAGATGCTTTGGTGTGTGGTATGAAAAACGAACGAAGGGATATTAGCAACAGCATGTAGTAGGAAATTAACTTTTTTGAAATCTAATGCATGCTTAATAAAGCAAATCCCTATTGTTTTCACTATAAATTCTAGGTGTAGTTTTGTGATGGGGTGCCGAATGTACCCCAAAAAATAAGGTAATATAAAATCCAGGTTCTTGATATTGTGAAAAAAAAGAATTTTAACACATGTCATTTACAACATCTGGCAGGTTTAATTTAAGAAAAAAAAACTGGGAAGGAAAAACTTGGATGCAGAGGAAAAAAGGAAAAGGGAGACAGGGGTCCCCCCACGACCAAGTCCTAGGGCATGTTTCCCCGATCACGAGCAAGCGCCGAGAGAGGGAGCACGTGGAAAATCCAGGGGGTATATGAGAGGGCGGGGTCCTCATTTCTAGCCCCTCTCTCTCAGGTTCCAAGTAATCGGTAGGTTGGGCTCTAGGTGAGGGCAGGTCCCAGACAAGCTGGCTCCTCCTCTTTCCAGGTGTGTACTGCTTAGGTGGGCTGGGCTCTTCCAGAATTTGGCGGTATGGGTCTCTCTTGGGTCAAAACAAAGAAAAAAAACTTCCAAGGGGTGGAGTTTTGGACTCACACTCTCCAGATTTTTTATGAATTTTTCCAATACCTCCTTTTACCTAACATTTTACTTCCTAAGCTACCTCATCAGTTTTGTTATAACTTAATGTCTGTAAAACTTATTTTTTTCTAAAGCACAGAGGAACATAAAGGGGGCTTTTGATTCTAACAAACCTCACTCAGGCGGACATAACTGATTTGACCTTAGGAAATAGAAAACAACATAACTAGATTTTATGATTATTGAAGGGATGAAAATGAAGAATAGAGTCAAATGAAACTGTCCAGAGTATTTCGTAAAATAAATATCTAGAGATTTTAGATTAAATCGTGAACAGGGAACCAAGTATAATTCTAATTTATTAACTATATAGGGACTAAAATTTTTAAAAGTTGTGGTACTTTTCTATCAATTACCTAATTGACAGACACTCAGAGCAGATGGGAAAAGATTTTGAAGTCTTTTCTACATATACTCAATATGAATAGCCTTCAATTGCTCAGAGAAGCTTTGAAAACTCAGTCACTTCTTAAACAACACTAGCTTTTGATGTAAAAATAAGTGACTTTATTTCCTTAATTATACTACACCTGCTAGAGTCAGACTTAAAAATCCTGCATATGCAACAGAATAAATTGCATATGACGATATTAAAGGATTATTGAAAATGTTGGATGTTTACCAAAGAACATAATTCATTTTTATTTCAAAAACAATATTCAAATAGCCTTAATCATTAATGGAAACTTAAGCCAAGTTCCGACTACAATAGAGTTTTTCAGGCTTTTCTACTTTTTTATTCTTATGGTCAGATTTCTGAGTGAAATAATTGTCTTTGGTAGTACATGGAAATATTTTATTTTGAATAATATCATCTTCTGAGCCAATTATTTAGAGTGTTATGAACAGATGGTTTATTCAGAGAATTGAAGCAAGAAGACTTATCCTAGTCTTTTGTCACTGACAGTACATGGCTTTACAAATCTAAAGAGAATCCTTGAATTTTGACTTATTAACCAAAAATTATATGCTGCTGAAATTGTCTTACTATGTTTGGAAGAGCCCAGATTGTGTGTGCAGCTGATGGCACATGTGCTTCTCCTCAGGTTGGACTTCAATCATATCTTATGTTAAAATAGGTTAAAGTGAGATCTTGCTACCGGAATTGTTTTCAGAATCTAAAATATTCCTCTTGACTTGAGCAAATCTCACTCAAAAGTATTATAAACCAATAGTTCCAGAAAAGATATTTCCACCCTCAATGTTCATTATACCTGCTATAAAAGAACAGTTTTTAAAATTATTGGAATGGATAACATTAAGACTTAGCAGGAAACTCGACTTCATGTTCACATCTTTCAGTCAAATACAGATATTTTCAAGTAAAACATTTTCTCTAAGTGAGAGGTGAGTAAGCATCCTTTTCAACTTACCAGAAGCAGGGGTCTGAACAATAGAAGTTACATGACAATTCTAGTGTTAATTGTTTGACACTAGAAATAAACAGATAAAACATATACTTACCCACCTAAAAATATTCTTGAAAACAATAATAGTTGATTTACTGGCTGCTAATTCTAGATATGCATCTTCTGTTTTCCCAATATATTCACATTTCCTGGTTACATAATATAAATTAGAATCTAGTACATCTGTGTGACATAATATAACATGCAGACAACCTAAATATATTTTTTAGTTGTTTTTCTTCCAAATGGTGAAAATGAGATGTGGCTTAATTTAAAACATATTACTTTTACAGGTTTTAAAGCAAAGTTTATATGAAATGAAGGATAAATATCCAAGTTTACTTAAGCAAAGACATTCTGTAAGGTATCCTTATTAGTAATGGGAATAGGACCACAGGAATATATAATTTATCATCTAAATTGAGAATTGACTATAGGAATTAAGACTTTTTTTGTATTGGAGATTGAACTCAGGGCAGGGAATTATAATTCTGAGATACATCCCCCAGTCCTATTTTTTTTTTCACAGAGTCTGGCTAAGTTGTGGAGGGCCTCGCTAAGTTGATGAGGTTTGCCTTGAACCTGTTATCCTCCTGTCTCAGCCTCCCAAGTACTGGGATTATAGATGTACACCACCACACCCAGCTCTATAATTAAGGCTTGACCAGCAAATAGAAGGATAAGTAAATGATTTTTCAGGATAGATAATCATATGTCTAAAGTTCTGAGAGTTTATTCTTTAGTATTTCTGAAAGAGGAGATAAAAAATGTGAACGGTTTAAAAAATCCTAAGTAAACCACATTAAGCTCTTGACTAATAAACTCTTAAGTTAAAAAAAAATAGAAATCAAATAACAATAAATGTTGGCAAAGATATGGGGAAATAGGAACGCTTCTGCATTGTTGGTGGGATTGCAGACTAATTCAGCTGCTATAGAGACCAGTGTCAATATTCCTCAGAAAATTTGGGATGGATCCACTATATGATCTGGCTACTCCTGGGTTTCTTTCCAAAGGGGCTGAAATCAAAGAAGTATAGTAATATATGTATACCCATTTTAATAGCAGCACAATTCACACAATTCACAATTAGATAAGTTATGGAACCAATCTAGGTGTCCATTAACAGATGAATGGATTAAAAATTTATAGGAAATACACACAATGGAATTCTACTCAACAATAAAGAAGAACAAAAATTATGTCATTTGCAAGAGAATGGAAGGACCTGGAGATCATTATGTTAAGTGAGATGAGTCTGTCACAGACTCCACATAATGGAGGAGAAACCTCACTGGAGGCAGGGAGGTGGTCTAAGGGAAGGGAGGTTCATTAATGGAAATACTACCATCAACTGTGTGTACCTATGTGAATATACCAATGTCAGTCTCAGTACTTTGTATAGGGAAGGGGAGAAATGGGGAGGCAGCCGGGCCGGGGGAGGGGGAGGCACCAAGTACTGTGTTCATGTATGACACTGTGAACATGACTTACATTTTGATGTGAGACTATAATGCATCAACAAAAGCACATTATTAAACAAAAAGAGAAAAATATAAGGGAATGAAATCAGAAGTATAACCAGAAGGTATGCCAAGAATGAGTTGATTATACTTTCAAGTAGCCTATTTTTATAAAAACTTACATGTTAGCATGAACTTAAAGAAAATCGTATAAGCAAAACTGGAAAGGATGAAATTGCAGCTGGTTCTATCTTATATAATATCTCATTTACTAAAACTGGGTCCCTCCCCATCTTTTTCTCCCTGATTTTCCAACTTAGATATACCGCTGATTGGAATGATTTGGCTTGAAAAAGAGTATTGACTGTAAAAAACTGTGAATTTTAAGAGCATGTGAACCTTACCAGTTTGGGGGGGGGGCGTGGATTGAACCCAGAGGCATTCTACATCTGAGTTACACCCCAAGGCATTTATAATTTTGTTGTTGTTGTTGTTTGAAACGGGGTCTTGGTAAGTTGCTAAGGGCCTCGCTAAGTTGCTGAGGCTGGTCTTGAACCTTTGATCCTCCTATCTCAGCCCTCTCATAAACTGGGATTACAGGTGTGTACCACCATGCCTGCTGACCTTACAGTTTTGAAAGTCTTCTTTGTTGTTTTTATAATTAAGAACTCAAAGAAATTACATAGAGCACAACTCAGAAAAGAATCAGTTATTTATCATTATCATTATTATTATTTGTGGTACTGGGGACTGAGCCTGGTAGAGACATTCTACCTCTGAGCTTCATCTCTGGCTCTATTTTATTTTTTTTATGTTGAAAAGGGGCCTTTGTTGGTAGCTTTCTAGCCCCACATGCTAAGGTAACCTTCTCGGATTGGCTTAGCTATGTACATAGCACATGCTGAGTGGAAATTGTCCACAAGCAGAAAAGCTTCCTAGCACCAGATTGGACCATTAAGTTGTTTCAAGGTGAGACACAGACACACCAGACTCGTTGTGCCAAAGAGGTTGCTTTATTTACTGGCTAGCGGGGAGGAACAGCTTGAATGCTGTCATATGGAATGTTGGTGTAGGCTAGTTTTACACTCTTTGGTTGCAGAGTTGGGGGTATGGAAAAGTCAGATTTTTTATGGTTATAAAATCATTACATTGTTTTATAAACCAGGTGTTTGTTTAGGACTGACAACATATCTTATTTAGAAAGCTATCTTGATCAGGATAGCTTTCTTATACCATTCTCAGCAAAGCAGTTTACAGACGTAGATAATAGCAGTTAAAATTCCTTTTTACATCCTAGTTTAATTACTGCTTGCCCCTTTGACCTTTAGTCAAAGGAGACCTGGGATAACTTGCCTAAGACTTTTATTAAAAAATGGATATATGCTGTTTCAATTCCCCACTGGTTTTTATTACTGAGTCAAATCATGGACTCATCATATATAGGCAAGAGGTTATATTGTCACCTAATGACTAGTACCTTGACTGCATTTACTTTTTTTTTTTTGGTATAAACCACCAGGCGATTTATGTTGCAGGGCCCCATAGTTATAGTAAGGGGCCTGCGGTGGCAGTAGGCAGGGTAGTCAGCCAGGCAGACCTGGAAAATAGAGACTGCTACCAATTTTCAGACTTGTGATGGCACCTTTTTTTTTTTTTTTAATAACTCCTGATTAGCCTCAACATAGCATGTTTCCCTAAGGTCATGAACAATCTCCCTTGCTTTATGAACAGCAAATCTAACCCTCTTTTATTTTGTAAGATCACTTTAGCAAGGGAATCTACCTGCTCCTTTAAATGGGAGATGAAATTTTTAAATGCCCTAGATCAGCATCTATTTGGGCACTCAGCTCCTTAAAGTTTTTTATCATCTATTATTAAAGCAGAAGTTTTAATGGCCACTGGCCCTCTATCCCTATATCCACTAATAGGGGAACCAACACTGGAGCTGCTTGGTGTTGTTGGTAACTGGTCTGAAGGGAGGCACTTCGTGAGTCCACTGGTGCAAGCCAGCCAGGTTCCCTTGGGGCTATGGTAACAGACCCTTTCTGAGGAAGATTAGACTGTATAACCTCAGAACGGACTGACCTATAGTAGTCCATAGGTAGACGAAATTCAGCATGAGCCTTGTTCCTGTACATTTCCCAAAGTAAGTCTAGGCTTATTTTATCCACTGTCATTTATTTTGCTTGGGTGATGATTGGTTGGTGACTATACCTACAGAGTATGGGGTTTGGGATTTAAGCATAGGTAGCAGTCTTTTCCCAGACTAGAATCTGATCTATTAATTACTTGATGGAATTTTTTTAGCATTTATTTATCTCCTTACAGCTGGGAGAGGAGAGGAAGGTCTAACCTTTATAGACTAATATGAGGGTCTTCGCACTTTTATAAGGCTTCCATCTTGCACCTCATCTCCTGCAGTGATTTTTTTTTTCTTTTTCTTTCTTTCTTTTTTTTTGCAGGGGATTGAACCCAGGGGCATTCTACCTCTGAGCTATACCCCTAGTCTTATGTTTTTATTTTTTATTTTGAAACAAGGTCTCACTAAGTTGTGGAGAACCTCACTAAATAGCTTAGACTGGCTGTGAACCCGGATCCTCCTGTCTCAGGCTCCCAAGTACTGGGATTACAAGCATGCGCCACCACTCCTGGCTTCCTGCAGTGATTTTGTAATCCCTGGTGGTAGAATTCCCCATTTACCAGACAGATATAATATTGAATATGTTGGAGACCCCTTTTTAAATCTAAGTCTCCACAGCCCGGCATAGGGCCTGATGGGCTGCCTCCAAATGAAGCAGCATGTCCTATGGGCAGCCAGATCTCTAGTGCTAAGTTCCCATGCCCACTTTTGTGAAGGCCTATAAATTTCTATAATACTTGTGACACTTAAAATCAGGTCTCCTGTTTGAGTCATCTTTAATGGATCTGAAGTCTGAGTTGCTCTCCATCTGTTGTCCTCTGCTGGAGCCTTTTTAGCTGGGTGTGGTGGGTTCAAGACAAGATTCCAGTGACCTTTATCACCATCAGGGATAAGGTCCTCTTTGGGTTGGTTCCAAAGTCCAGGATGGTGCCACTTTACCCACTCTAAGTTGCCAGGATGGAAGGGGTGCACTGGTTCTCCAGTGGTGAAGGGATAGGACTCTCTTACAGTCTGATGGATGGCCACCTTTGCTTTCTGAAGAGCCTGTAAGGACTTGAGAAAAGCGTGGTTAGACATTTTAACCTTAGACATATCATGTAACTTAGGAAGGAGAGGGGGGGGAGGGGGGTTGCCAAGCATTATTTTAAGAGGTGTGAAACTTCCCAACATGATGTACACCTTTACCCCTAGGAGAGCTAAGAGGAGAAGAGTGGCCCAACTCTCACCAGTTTTAGAGACCGGTTTAGTCAAGGTCTCTTTTAGAGTCCTATTTATCCTCTCTACCTGCCCTGAACTTTTAGGCCTATAAGCACACTGTAATTTCCAATTAAGATTTAATGACTTTGTCAAATTTAGCGAGACCCTGGCCATGAAGGCCGGGCCATTATGGGACCCCAAAGAAAAGGGCAACCCAAATCTAGGAACTATTTCCTGTAGTAATTTCTTGGTCGCAATTGAAGCAGTCTCAGACCTAATAGAGTAGGGTAGTCTTTCACCCAACCAGAAACTGTTTCCACAAATACCAGGAAGTACTTATATTGTAGGGAAGTCAATTTTACCTCCATGAAGTTCAGTTCCCAATGTTTCTCTGGCATACTTCCCCAAACCTATATTTCTTCTGGTAGTCTTTCCCCCCCTTTTGGATTCACCTGTGCACATACTTGGCATCTGGACACCAGGTTCTTTATGATTTGATCCAACTTTGGGATGTAGTACTTAAGACTAAGAAGTTTGCTGAGCTTTGTTGCACCTCGGTGAGTGGTCTGATGGAACTGGGATACTAGTCTTCTTTTTAAAGCTGCCAGGATTATGCTTTTCATCTCTCCTCCTATCCACCTCCCTTATGGCTGCCACCACTATGCTGATCACCGATCAACTTTTTGCTTTGCTTATCCTTGATTGAGTTGCAATTGTTGAAGAACTTTTGAACAATCTCTAAAGGTTGCGGCCTGTTTATGCCTTCAAATCCTTCTAACTTTTGCAACTTTCTTCTAATGTATGGGGCCAACTGGGTGAACTGGGTGACAAAGGGAATATTTACACCCACTAGTTTTCTGTGGCATCTGAGCCAATTGGAGTAAAAGCTCCATAGGCATGCTGGAGCCACTCCAGAAAACCTGCAGGAGACTCCTGAGGTCCCTGAACAACCTTGTTCACTTTGGATAAGTTAGTGAGCTTGCGGGCAACCCCCCCTAATCTCAGCCAATAGAACCTGGCAGTAGTTCTCCAGACTCCTCCTGCCTTCTCCTGTATTGGGGGCCTGGTTGAGGGAAAAGCCTCTCTAATATGCTCCTCATCCTCCGGAGTCAGAGTCGGGGTCTGTTGCTCCCCAGGATCCTAGCACCCTTTCTACTTTTTACCCAAATCCTGTCTCTCTCTTCAGCTATGAATAGAGTGATTAAGAGCTGTTGGCACTCATCCCAGGTGAGTGGAGGTCTCAAGTAGCCCGATCAGAACCTGAGATTTCTCAGAATATGGGGGATTTGGGGTTTACCAATTATACAAATCACTGGTAGAGAATAGTACATAAACCATAAAAGGGGCAATGTTCTGCCCCAATTTCCCATGTGGGAGTGCTTCACAAAGGGGGAGAATGGGCGCCACCTCAGTCACATCAAGCACCTGTCTTGTCTCCCCATAAGTGGAGTTTCTCCTTGTGTGGAAAGGAGAAAAGGGACCCATAGAGTACAAGATTGGTATTTCCTCTGTGGTCCTGTCACAGAATTTGGTGGGGGATTTCATCAAGGGAATCCTGTTTCCCAGAAAAGAAACAGGCCAGTAACCTTGGGAGAGAATATCTAAGGAGGGGGAGGCACCAGTCAATGTATGGAAACTGGTTGGGGTGTTCAAGACTTCCTGTAACCACGTTCCAGACAGCTTGGGCCTCTTGGACATCCAGGGAGCCCTCCTTCAGCCAATACACTCTGCAGGTGAGCCGCTCAAGTTCACAAAAAGTCCGAAGTTGGGGAGAAGCAAATCCCCTATTTGCTCTCCCTTGAAATTCCTCAATATACACTGAGGGAAATCTTAGCACTACTCAGCCACCACCCCTCCCAACCTTCTTCTCTGGAACCAGCAAGAAATACCAAGAAAGAAGGAGCAAATGAAGATGTAGCAAAATGAAAGTAAAAGGCATTTTATCCATGTCCAGTCCCACAGACTGGTGGAACTCAAACCAATAGGAAAAAAACAAAAACAAAAAAACCCACAAAGATCAGGGAGATGTAGAGGCCTAAGATTCAAAAGTTAGAGCATCATTCAGGAAGAGAGAAAGAAGTGGACAACAACAAACAGACTGACGCAAGACTGACACAAACAAGTATTCGTTTTGCAGACTCAGCTGATGGAGACTTAACCATAGCGGCCCAACACTGTGGCTTGCAACTTACTTTCTATGTTTCAGTACCACCATAGATCTTATGCCTACTTGGAGCAACAGCTTTCGCCAGTCTGACCAGAGTCTGCCAATCAGATTCCATAGCCCTTTGGAGATCTTAAGAACCTTGGCCATGGAACATACTCTTCTCTGATGGAAGGACTCAACAGAGACACAGTCTCACACAATTGTGGCCACACATTCCCACACTAATATCCATTGGGGTTGGAGACACATCTCCCAAACCCACGGACTTCAGATCTACCACCGTGTCTGTTCTCACCAACTCAGTCCCACCCTATGATGCCCTTACGTGCTCTCCAGAGAACCCAATTTGATCAACCTCATGATCCTGGTTTTTGAGAGCACCCCTGGGTCTCTCAACGGCCTGAGAGGACTACCCATTGCCTTGGTCTCAAGGCCCTGGAACATCTCAGGGCACACCAACCTGAGGCCAGACAAACAGGTCAGCATGATATCTTTTTGTGGGTCCTTGGCCTCCATGGTGAAAATAATGCCAGTCAGGGACAAAGGCAGGAGTTTTATTTAGGAAAGTAAGGGACTACAGGGAGAAGACAGGCAAAGGGATTATCATCTGGGCCAAGAGAGTCTTTTCAACCTTTTCAGTCCTTATGTAGAACTCCCAAGAAGGGGTGGGCACAGCAGAAGTCTGGACCGCCTCTTCCTCAGGTTTCAAGGATGGGTGATGGCTGTGTGAGGTCTGACCTTGTCCTCTCCGATCTCAGAAGTCTCAGGTGGGGTATGGATCCATAGATTAAGGGTGTGGGCCCAAGGAGGATTCTGCCAGAGACTAGCCACACCCTATAGGGTGGAGTTAGAGATTATTAACTGTCCAGATTTTAAAACTACATTTTTTCCCCTTCCCAATCTGTCTCCTTTCTGCCTAAATTTTTTATTCTTTCTACCTCATCACTTCTGGGGCCTCTCCCCTCACCTGGGTCTCTGGATCTCACTGGGGCCTCCAAATGTTTCTAGGTGATCCACAGAGACACACCAGATGCCATCGTGCCAAAGAAGCCACTTTATTTACTGGCCAGCCGGGGCTAACAGCCTGAATGCTGTCAAATGGAATGTTGGTGTAGGCCAGTTTTACACTCTTTGGTTACAGAGTTGAGGGTATGGAAAAGTCAGGATTTTATGTTATAAAATCATTACATTGTTTTACAAGCCAGGCATTTGTTTAGGACAGACAACTTATCTTATTTGGAAAGCTATCTTGTGGTCAAAGTAGCTTTCCACCATGCCTAGCAAAGAAGTTTGCAGAAGCAGGTAATAGCAGTTAAAATTCCTTTTTACATCCAGGTTTAGTTACTGGTTGCCCCTTTGACATTTAGTCAAAGGGTGCTTGGGAGAGCTTGCCTAAGACTTTTACCAAAAAAAAAAAAATGAATATATACTATTTCAAAGTGAGGTAGATTTTGATGGCTATTGTCCCAGAAATAATTATCTTGCCCCTCCCTAAACCTAGTTCCTGACTGTCTCTCCCTAAAGCTAAACAATGACTGCCCTTCCCTAAACCTAATTCCTGACAGAGCTGCCATTTAATCATTTTTAGAAATGTTTTGTTTAAACCCTCAATAGAAAGGATGCTGGTTAAAGGAGAGACAAAAGCTCTTTCAGCCTTCTCCCCAACCACCCATATCTCTAATAATTATAATAGTTTT
Organism: Graphiurus murinus; assembly: GCA_004027655.1. Lineage (NCBI taxonomy): Eukaryota > Metazoa > Chordata > Mammalia > Rodentia > Gliridae > Graphiurus > Graphiurus murinus. Next base: position 111,632 of record PVLC010001181.1, on the reverse strand, counting down.
CTCTAAAAATAATCATTTTGACTCCAAATCATTTCATGCGAGAGACCAACAGCAGCAACTTTCACGGTGGCTCGTGCCCACCATAAGTGGCATCCAAATGTGGAAGAGGAAGCCTCAGATTTCGGTGAGTAGCTTGCGTCCCTTAGCTATCATGGTCATGACCAGCTTGGAAGGGAATCTTATGGTTAAATGACAAATGAGAAATAATTTGTCTCATATTGATGAGGTATATTAGAAGGAATAAAAAAAATTAGGCAGAAAGGAGACAGGTTGGGAAGGAAAAGGAAAAATATAGTTTTAAAATCTGGAGAGTTCATAATCTCTAGCTCCACCCTAAATGGTATGTTGGGTCTTAGGCAGAAGCCTCAGTGGGCCCACACCATTAATCTCATGGCCCCTCGCCCCACCTTAGACTCCTGAGATCCATGAGGACAAGGTCAGACCTCAGCCAGCCACCACTCATCATTGAAACCTGAGGAGGAGGAGGTCCAGACTTCCGCTGTACCCACCACTTCTTGGAAATTCTATATAAGGATTGAAAAGGTTGCAAAGACTCTCTTTGGCCAGGATGATCTTCCCTCACCTGTCTTCTCCCTGGAGTCCCTTACTTTCCTAAATAAAACTCCTGCCTTTTGTCCCTGACTGGCACATGTTGAAATTCTTTCACACTGATGCTGAGGACCCACAGAAAGTATCATGCTGTCCATTGACATAACTGGTGCCCAAATGGGACTTTCGACAAATCAGCAGTGTAAGTTTTACCAAAAATGCTTAGAATGCTTTATGTGTGTGCACATATCCCTGGGAATGCCAGGGGAGCTCGGAGATGTGTGAGTTAGAGAGGAGAGTGGTAGGGCTGATCCTGCAGGGCGTTCCCAGCCTCCCAGCTGCCTGCTTCCTGGGAAAGGGAAAGTAGCCTGTGGTCTAGAACTGGGACCTGGACACGCCTCAGGACTTATTGCAGGCAGTGGCTTCTGGGCCGCTGTGGAAGTCTGCGCCATCCAAAGTCTCACTGGAAGTCTGTTCCTTTACTGCTGCTTTCCAGAAACCTTGGTGCGGGCAGCTGCCACCCCTTTGGCCCGAGTACTTCCATCTGCCCATGTAAGTAAGTGAGCAAGTGAGTGAAACCTACGCTGGTGTTGTGCAAGCCAGCTGCCGGCAATGGGATATCTCTGCCCTGCTTTTCTCCTGCTTTTTTTCTCTCTTTCCCTCTCAGGCCAACCTCAGTCTCCCTTAAAAATGAGTGCTTAAAGGCATCTAAAAAGTGGGGCATTCAGGCCCAATGCATTTCAGTGCCAACCTGTTAGTCTTTTGCTCTCATTGCTCTAGCTAAGCTGGCCAACAACGTGGGTACTGGCTGACCACGTGGTTACTTGCAGGGGCACTCTTGGACTTTTTCTTTAACTAAAGTAGGTTGATTTTCCCCCTCCTATGCTTGTAATTAATATTTGATGGAAATATATAAATCTGATTTTGTCTTATAAATGGGTACAGTTAGGGGGAAAAAATTCTTTTTCCTTTTTCTCTTTGACTCCAAGCCTCAATTAAGATACTATTTAATTAAGGGGAAACAGTGTCACTCAGGGGACAGAAATTGTTTGCTCAAAATGTGTTTTGTCTTAATCTCTTGATTAACATCTAATTTTATTTTATCTAAGAAATTCCCTCAAACCCTCAGAAAAGACTTTGTGGGTTATATATGAATTGCTAATTCTACTTTAAATTATTTGCTTACACGTTTCAGTTGCATGTATGAGGTTGTAAATTTTTTTTTAAAAAGTAATAGAGATAACTGGGGATAAGAATTCAGGAGTATTCTGTTTTTAAAATATTTTTGTTTTGTTGTTCTGTTTTGTCTTGTGTGCTTGCCTTTCTAGTAAATGTCCCTGAGCAGGCTCAGAGATCTGGATAAGGGCAAGAATCCAATCCAATTTGAGGATGCATACTAGACCAAGGATGCTTAGGTGCCAAGTATGTTCCAAAAAAGAAAGGACAAAGGTCCATTCTAAATCCAAGTGGCAATTTTGTGACAGGACACTGCCACATTTGAATGAGCCAGCATTGTTCCTTCAGTTAGCTGCCTATTTCTATGGTTGGGATGCTGCTATGGAAAGATTGACAGCTCAGTAAGGACAGATGTTAATCTGATCCTGAGTTGTTTTTCATTTTGTCTCATTTAATTTATTCGTTTAAAAATTCTAGTTTTGTGTTATAGGAAAAAAAAAAAAAAACCTTAAAGCAAGCAAATAAGATCACAGGTAATTTAATATATCCCTGAAAACTTATCCCCAGAGTGTATATTAAATAAATAAAAAGACAAAAGTTTAAAAATAGAAAGAAACTAGTTTTTGTTACCTTCCTCACCCTAATGTAAATTAAAAGATGAAGGCTTGTTCTATGAGTGGAAAAAAATGGGCAGAGATCTAAATACTTGGTGTTTTCTCCTGGAAAATATAAGGTGGTAATGTTTGATATAGATCTGACTCATGGTGAAGTAGCCACACAAACCATTTTGTTTCTGTGTCTTCCATGATTGGTAGTCCCTGTTTAACACATTGATTACTGTATAGACTTCCATGTTTGTGTCCTCTATTCTATAATCTATTATTCATGTGTTACATAACAGGCATTTAGTGTAGGGGTTGTTTAAATGTAAGGATTGTTCTGATTGTTTAACCATAAAATTTTTGTTGAGACACAGAAAAATCAAATAATAGAAGATTCATAGATATGAGGAGGTATTAAAATAAGAGAGGAAATGTTTCCATCTCGAATGAGATTTCATATGGCAAAAATTTTATTCTAAATGACTAAATTATAATTCCCTATGTTATTTATATTTAAAACACTGTGGTTTTGTGCTCTTAACATTTACTAAGGACTAGCTTAAAAGGTTGTATCTTGGCAAGATAGTCTCTTATGTTTACTGTTTTTGATTACCTAGCAAGCTGCATCTTAGCAAGATCAGGGTAAATGTCTGTATTTTTACACATATTTATTGACTATGTAGCTCAGGCTAAATAAACAACTGTAACTTTGGGTTACTATATTTGACACTATATAGATGTGTATATATCTGAGAGCTAAATATGCTAGGTATCTAGGTTCATCTAAATGTTTCATAAGAGCTTATAAAGGTAAAAGTACATGAGCTTTATATACATGCAAGCTAACTAATAAGTGATCTTTCTATGCAATGTGCATCGTGTTGGTATCTTAAGTTACTAAAACTTCTGCCATCTGTTTTAGTACAATTGAGAAATCCACCACTAAGATCTGGTTTATATCTGTTTGCTTTAAATAAATGTTTTATTTATTGTATAAGAGATATACAACTATCAGGTAATAAGCCTATTTCTGATTATTAGTATTGGCCTCTAAACTTATAAAAAAAATCTAGAGATATTTGATTTTTATCAATGCTGTTATATTTAGCTTATTGAGCCACAAATTCTAAATTTCACTGCAATGATTAAGTTAAGGTTATGTTAAGGTTAATTTAAAAAAAATATTAACTTATGTATTGTATTAATTATTAATGGCTTCTTTATTAGTTAAATATATTTATGTTTCCTAAGTATCTTCTAAAATGTAGAGCTTAAGATTATGCCTTACCAAGCTGATGTTATATAACCAAAAGTGTTAATAGTAATTTTTTGAGGTTTATATTTGTATATTTCTAAATTGTATTATAATCATCTTCAAGCAAAGATAGTTAGAAGTGATGAAACACTTGGCATTCCAAATTATGCCACTCTGGTTAAAAAATATTGGGTTATTATATAAACATATAAAGTCAAAATTTAAATGAGAATTTGTTTAGGTCACCAAATATTATCAGAACTATTATATCTTTGTAATTGTTGTCTGTTAACATTACAAATGTATTTTTTTGTTTTATTTATTTTTTTATTAATTATTTTTTCTTATTGTTTAGCATGGATTTTTATACATTTCTTGGGTACAACAGGGTTAATCACACATCTTTGTTGGGTACAAGCTAGTATAGGTAAAGACATCCATGTACACATTTCTCATTAACCCTTCCCCAATTCCCACCCCCCTCTCTCCTCCTCCCTCCTTCTCAAGGTCAGTTTAGTGATTGACTTTGATGTGATCTTGTAAGTACATCATGCTCATTAGGGTGTCCCCCCCCATCACCTTCTGTTAAATCAAATTCTTTGATCACCTAAGAATTCTCCTTCATCTGGAGTCCCTCTTATGTCCCATTTTCTCCCTAGCTTCCACATATTAGGGAGAGCATTTGATTTTTAACATTTTGTGAGTGACTAATCTCACTTAACAATGTTTTCCAATTCCTTCCATTTACCTGCAAATAACATGATATTGTTCTTCTTTAAGGCTGAATAAAATTCCATTGTGTACATATCCGATAGTTTTGTAATCCATTCATCTGTTGATGGACATCTTGGCTGATTCCATAGTTTGGCAATTGTAAACTGTGCAGCTATAAACATAGATACACATGCATTGGTCTGATAGTTTGGTTTCCTTTCTTTTTGGTAGATACCCAGTAGAGGTATTGCTGGATCATATGGTAGGATCATTCCCATTCATCTGAGGATCCTGCATACTGTTTTCCAAAGTGGTTGCACTAATTTGCAATCCCACCAATAATGTATTAGGGTTCCCACTTCTCCACACCCTCACCAGCATTTGTTGTTGTTTGTGTTCTTGATAGTTGCCATTCTGATTGGAGTTATGTGAAATCTCAAGGTAGTTTTGATTTGCATCACTCTGATTGCTAATGATGTAGAACATTTCCTCATACATTTATTGGCCATTTGTATTTCTTCTTTTGTGAAGTGTCTATTTAGATCTCTTTCCCGTTTTTTGATTGTGTTATTTGTTTTCTTAGCTGTGAGTTTCTTGAGTTCTCTGTATATCCTAGATATGAGTCCTCTGTCAGATGAGTAGCTGGCAAAGATTTTCTCCCACTCTGTGCGTTCTCTGTTGAGGTTCTTGATAGTTTCCTTTGCTGCACAGAAGCTCTTTAGTTTAATGAAACCCTATGTATTGATCTTCCTTTGAGTTGCTTGTGCTTTTGAGGACTTGTTGAGAAAGTTTTTACCTGTGCCTATGTGTTGAAGTGTTGGTCCTATGCCCTCTTCAAGTAGCTGCAAGGTCTCTGGCCTGACTTCCAGGTCTCTGATCCACCTGGAATTTACTCTTGTGCAGGGTGAGAAAGTGGGGTTTATTTCCATTTTCCTGCATATGGTTAACCAGTTTTGCCAACACAATTTGTTAAAGAGGCTATCTTTTTTCCAGTGTATGTTTTTGGCTCCTTTGTCAAAAATCAGTTGACTGTAAGCACATGGGTCTGTTTCTGGATCTTCTATTCTGCTCTATTGGTCTGTGTGTCTGTTTTTGTGTCAATACCATGCTGTTTTTATTACTGTGGCTTTGTAGTAAAGTTTAAACTCAGGTATTGTGATACCTCCTGCATGGTTCTTGTTACTAAGAACTACTTTGGCTATCCTAGGCTTTTTGTTGTTCCAAATGAATTTAAGGACTGATTTTTCTATATCTGTGAGGAGTGACCTTGCTAATTTCATGGGTATTGCATTGAATTTGTAGATTACTTTTGGGAGGATGGCCATTTTGATGATATTTATTCTGCCTATCCAAGAGCATGGTAGATTTTTCCATTTTCTAAGGTCTTAGTTGATTTCTTTCTTCAACTTTTTGTAATTTTCCTTATAGAGATCTTTTACCTCTTTGGTTAGGTTTATCCCTAAGTATTTTATTTTTCGGGATGCTATTGTGAGTGGAATTGTTTTCTGGATTTCTTTCTCAGTGGTTTTATGGTTGGTGTAGAGGAAAGCTTCTGATTTTTTAAGATTGATTTTGTATGCAGACACTTTACTGAATTTGTTGATCAGTTCTATAAGTTTTTTGCCTGACTTTGTTGGGTCTTCTAGGCATAATATCATGTCACCTGCAAGGAGGGATAGTTTTAGTTCTTCTTTACCTATTTTTACCCCTTCGATTTCCTTCTCTTGCCTTATTGCTCTGGCTAGAGTCTCAAGTACTATGTTGAACAGAAGAGGTGATAATGGACATCCTTGTCTTGTTCCTGTTTTTAGTGGGAACTCTTGCAGTTTTTCTCCATTTAATATGATATTGGATGTAGGTCTATTGTATATTGCCTCTATGATTTTGAGGTATGTTCCTTCTATCTGATTCTCTGCAGTACTTTTAGCATGAATGTGTGTTGGATCTTGTCAAATGCTTTTTCCTCATCAATCGAGATGATCATGTGATTTTTGTCTTTGAGTTTGTTTATGTGGTGAATTACATGGATTGTTTTTCAGATGTTAAACCAGCCTTGCATTCCTGGGATGAACCCCACTTGGTCATGGTGGATAATTTTCTTGATGTGGTTTTGAATGCGCATTGCTAGTATTTTGTTTAGCAGTTTTGCATCTAGGTTCATCAGTGATATAGGCCTATAATAATCTTTTCTTGAGCTGTCTTTATTTGGCTTTGGTATTAATGTGATATTGGCTTCATAGAAAGTGTTTGGGAGGGTCCTGTTTCTTTCAATTTCATGGAATAGTTTGAGGAGTATTGGGATTAGTTCTTCCATAAATGTTTTATAAAATTCATTTGGGAAACCATCTGGCCCTGGGCTTTTGTTTGATGGTAAACTTTTTATTGCTGTTTCTATTTCTTTGATTTTTGTTGGTTGATTTAAGTTTTCTATATCTTCTTGACTCAATTTAGGAGGGTTGTATGGACCTAAAAAATTGTCAATTTCTTCCAGATTTTCCATTTTGTTGGAGTATAGTTTTTCAAAATAGTTTCTGATGATCCTCTGTATTTCTGCACTGTCGGTGGTAATATCGCCTTTTTCATCTCTTATTTTGGTAATTTGATTGATTCTCTCTTTCTTTTGATTAGGGTGGCCAATGGTTTATCTATCTTGTTTATTTTTTCTAGAAACGAGCTTTTGGTATTGTTGATCTTATGTATTTTTTTTATTCTCTATTTCATTAATTTCTGCTCTGATTTTCATAATTTCCTGTCTTCTACTGGCTTTGTGGTTGGACTGTTCTTGTTTTTCAAGAGCTTTGAGCTGTGTCATTAGGTTATTTATTTGGTGAGTTTCCGTTCTTCTTATGTGGGCACTCAGTGTTATAAATTTTCCTCTAAGTACTGCCTTTAAGGTGTCCCAGAGGTTTTAATAAGTTGTGTCTCTGTTTTCATTGGTTTCTAGGAATTTTTAATTTCCCCCCTTATTTCTTCTATGACCCATTCCTCGTTGAACAATGTTGTGTTCAGTCTCCATGTGTTTACATGGTTACTCTGGGTCTTCTTAGAGTTGATTTGTAGTTTCACTCCATTGTGGTCTGAAAAGATGCAGGGAATTATGTTACATTTTTTGAATTTGCCAGTGCTCTCTTTGTGGCCCAGAATGTGGTCTATTTGGGAGAAGGTTCCATGGGCTGTTGAGAAAAATGTGAATTCAGCTATAGTTGGGTGAAATATTCTGTATGTGTCTAACAGGTCCATTTGGTTTATCATATTATTTAGGTCTGAAGCATCTTTACTGACCTTTTTTTTTTGAAGATCGGTCTAGTGATGTGAGAGGGGTATTGAAGTCTCCCAGTATTAGTGTATTGGGATCTATGTGTGATTTTATATCATGTAGAGTTTGTTTCATGAAAGTGGCTGCACCTATGTTTGGGGCATAGATGTTGATAATTGTTATTTTCTCTTGCTGTATTGTTCATTTTACTAGTAAAAAGTGACCTTCTTTGTCTCTTTTGATGAGCTTAGGCTTGAAATCTAATTTATCAGATATCATAGTTGCTACTCCTGCTTGTTTTCGAGTTCAATTGGCATGAATTACCTTACTCCAGCCCTTCACCTTTAGTTTGTGGGAATCTTTGTATGTAACGTGCATTTCTTGCAGGCAGCATATAGATGGATTCTGAGTTTTGATTCATTTTGCCAACTTGTGCCTTTTTATTGGGGAGTTGAGTCCATTTATATTCAGTGTGAGTATTGAGAGATGATTTTTAATTCCTAACATTTTGGGTTTTGACTTCTGTTTGCAGTAGTGTTTATTCTTCTTTGCTTAGTTGTTTGCTTCCTGGAAATTATTGTTTCTCTGGTACTTGTTAGTTCTTCTTTGTAGTTAATCTTTTTGAGTATTTTCTTTAGTCCTGGTTTGGAAGACATGAATGCTTTCAGTTTTTGTTTGTCATGGAATGTTTCTATATCCCCGTCAATTTTGAGAGAGAGTTTTGCTGGGTAGGAGAATCTTGGCTGCAAGTTATTTTCTTTCAAAGTTTGGAATATGTTACTCCAGCCCCTCCTGGCTTTCATGACTTGGTTTGGGAGGTCTGGAGTGATTCTAATTGGTTTGCCTCTAAATGTTACTTGGCCTTTAACTTTTGTTGCCTTTAGGATTCTT
>PVLC010001181.1:0-103089 GCA_004027655.1 Graphiurus murinus | reverse complement strand
ACTATGTTTGGAAAATTCTCTGATATTACTTGTTTGAAAAGGTTGTTTATTCCATTGGTTTCAACTTCTACTCCCTCTTCTATGCCTATTATTCTTAGATTAGCTCTTTTAAAATTGGCCCAGATGTCATCGATGTCAGATTCATACTTTCGAATTTTTTTTCTAGATTATGTATAATGTTTTCATTTTTGAAATGGTCATCTTCTAGGAGTGATATTCTGTTTTCCATATGGTCTAATCTATTGTTTATAGTTTGTATTGATGCCTTCAAGTCTATTGTTGCATCTTTCACATCTTTCACTTCCCTCAAGGCTTCGCTATGATTCCTGCTCAGGTTGTCAGATTCTTTGTTTATTTGTTCCTTTATTTCTTTTCAGCTCTCTCTGTATTCTTTCTGGAAGTTTTGTATCGCTTCTATTATTAAAGATCTCAATTGTCCTTCTGGTAAGCTCTGCCATTCAGTGTCATTGAGTTCTGTTATTGTGGGGTCGTGTTGACTCATTGTTTCTTTGGTGTTCTCCTTCTCATGGTTTCCCTGTTCTTAAATTTATAACTTTGCTGCTCTTGCACGCTTTCTCTGAATTTGTAGGTTTCTTATTTTTATTTTCTGTCTGTGAATCGTATCTTGTACTGAGTTGCAATTACTCTGGTATTTCTTCTGCCTGCTCTATTGGTGTCTTTGGTAGGTTTTAGGTGTTGACTTCTAGGATCTAGGAAAAGCTAAAAAGCAACCAATCCTCTGAACATACATAAATCGAAGCAATGCGAAGTGAAAACAGAGTAAAAATAGAACAATACAAAGCAAAAAAACCCAGAAAACAAGAAACATCAGCAAGAAGCATAATAAAAATCCCTGCAAGTTTGTAAGGACAGACCTGGTTTGGCCTCTGCAGATCTTTTGGGCAGATTTCTACTGCTGTGGGCAGCCGACAAAATGGCAGCTGCTGCCAGGTGTGGTAGCGCACGATTGTGATCCCCGCATTCAGGAGACTGAGACCAGAGGATCCGGGTTCGTGGCCAGCCTCAGCTACCTAGTGAGGCACTCTGCAACTTAGTGAAACTCGGTTTCAAAATAAAGAATAAAAAATAGGGCTGGGGGTGTAGCTCGGAGGCAGAATGCCCCTGAGTTCAATCCCCAGTACCGCAAAAAAAAAAAAAAAAAAAAAAAAAGATGGTGGCTGCTACTACTGCGCATGCCCTGGCTCCCCTGTTCTCCCTGGTCTGCTCCTTAGATTCTCACCACTGCCCATTTCTTTACTCACTTTTAAGCTGCTTTTCTTCTCCTTCCTTCCATTGAGAAGCTGTTCCTGTGGCAGTGTTGATTCAAGCTCTGGAGTGCAGTTATCTCTGCTCCAGCTCTGTGGGGAGAGGTGAGCTGGGATGGTCCTGTGCTGGCTTAAGCTGGTCGTACCATGTGTTCTGGTCTCTGTCGAAGGTGCCTCGAAATGCCGCCTGGCTAGGATGAGGATTTCAGGAGTTGCTCACTCCACCTCTGGCCAGTGGGGTGCAGAGGTTGTTGTATATTTATTTCTTAGTAGACCCCATGCTGGGGGCCGGCTCAATGGCGGCTTCCGTTTGGTGGCGTGGCGCTGGGGCCGCGGAGATGGGCTTCTTTGCTCTCCCTGGTCAGCCTTCCGTGTTCTGCTCAGCTGTATTCCAGTTTTCGCAGTGTTTTTCACCGTTTTGTTGCTTTTTTCTTCTTTCAAAAAGCTGCTTCCACTACTGATTTGAATCGAGCTCACAGCGCTTCTTGAGACGTGTCTCACTCTGTAGCCATCTTCCCCACAAATGTATTTTTAACAGAATAACCTAAACAATGTTTTAATAACCATTATCTGATAAACAGGCTATAATATTGACCCCTAATCATTAAAAAGGACTGGGGAAACTGACCATCTGGGTGCTCAACAACCAGGTCTTGGAGGACAATCAGGAAGTAAAAGGGCTAAAATAATAGTCAATATTTTGGTCCTCACCCTCCAAGGTCAAATAGGACCCAGGGGAAGACCTCAACTAAGGCCCTGCAACTCCAGTGAGTCATCTGACCTCCTGAAAAATGGATATCATGAAGGCCCCAGAGACTAGAGCCACCAGCATGATCTCTGCAAAAAAGGAAGGTCATTGGACAGGAAGTGTCCCCTATGCTTCAAGGGAAGCAAATGGTAAGCAGACCATGACCCATCCTTGCAGATAAGAGGCAAAACCTCACAGACAGAAGTAACCCTGGGGAGCCTTAACTGACTTTATTGGAAATTTAAAATTCATGATTGCCCAATATTGGGCTAACTATGTGGCCTTGAACACACAGTAGGAAAGTATAACCAAAACAAGTGTCTACATTATAATTATAATGATACTTCTGCCTTTAGGCTCTTGGGAGATATATAAAGTGACACTAGTGCCCAGAACTTCGAATATTTATAAAATGCTGTGAAGCTAAGGCTGTCTCTTGAGGTTTTACAAGTCCAGGACCATCAACACCATGGGAGAAAAAAAAAGAAGACCTATTCTTATAAGGTACCAGAGGGTCTAAGAGTCCTGCTTAAAGTAAAAAAAAAAAAAAGAAAAAAAAAAAAAAAACCTGTTTACTGTAAACTTGAATCTTGCTTTCTATTCTTATGGAATATTTTCTTTTTGTTTTTGATTGTGGGATAAAATTCTCATTTTCTTGGCCAGTATATCTTGCATCAGTATACTTTTCTGTTGTTTAGCTTGCTGTTGTCTACGGCTAATATCTCACATGCCTTCTATTCCAGAACATCAGAGGATGATGGTTTAGCAGCCAACAAAAAGACCTGACCTACCTATGTCTTCTTTAGAATAGTCAGGATGAGACTGGGGTACCTCTGTAGAAGGGGCCAACACCCCCTTGTCAGCTATGAAGAAGTTACAGAAAATAGAGCTTCATCCTTCTACAACTCCTTAAGATTAAGGGACCAAAGTATCAGGGGAGAAAATGATGAGATAGAAAAGAAGGAATAAAAAAATTAAGGTAGAAAAAAGACAGATTGGGAAGGAAGAGGAAAAATATAGTTTTAAAATCTGGAGAGTTCATAATCTCTAGCTCCACCCTATAGGTTGTATTGGGTCTCAGGCAGAAACCTCAATGGGCCCACACCTTTAACCTCATGGCCCCTTTCCCCAACTGAGACTCCTCAGATCCATGAGGACAAGGTCAGACCTCAGCCAGCCACCACCCATCCTTGAAACCTGAGGAAGAGGAGGTCCAGACCTCCCCTGTGCCCACCCCTTCTTGGGAGTTCTACATAAGGACTGAGAAGGCTGCAAAGACTGTTTGGCCCAGATTATCTCCCTTCACCTGTCTTCTCCCTGGAGTTCCTTACTTTCCTAAATAAAATTCCTGCCTTTGTCCCTGACTGTCATGTGTTGAAATTCTTTTCACCACGGAGGCCCAGGACCCACAGAAGCTATCATGCTGTCCCACCACATAATGTATTATTTTAATAAGCTTTGCTGCTTGATTAAACAGGGTGGGACTAATGTCATTTAGCAGACTGTAAAAACAGTAATGTCTGCATATTCTACTATTATTCTAGGTCTTAATGCAAATAATTTGCAGAAAATTTTAAGAAAGCATGTTCCTTTTTATTTTAATTTTTTTTTAATCCCTCACTTACATTTTACTGACCCCTGCTTAATATGATGTTTGGCTTTTAAAATACAGTGAGGGATACATTTCTCAGATGTTAAAAATTTAAATCATGCTATCTATAAAAACTTATCCCTGGAGTACATATTAGATAAATGAAAGGCAAAATCTTTTAAAAATGAAGAAAAAACTAGTTTTGTTATCCAGTTTGACCCTAATGCAAGTTAAAAAATAAAGGTTCATTCTAAAAATAAATAAATGAAAAATCTAAATATTTGGTGTTTTCCTTCCTAAAAAATGCCTGATGTAGTTCTCCTCAATATAAGTGGCTACCTAAATCATATGACTTAGTGTCATCCTTCATTGACTCTGCCTCAGACATCTACTGCTGTATAGGCTTACATATTTGTCTCCATCTGATAATCTATTCTTCACTAACATAAGACAGATATCTGTAATAGGTTGTGTTTTATTTATTTATTTTTTTTTTTGCGGTACTGGGGATTGAACTCAGGGGAGTTCTACCTCTGAGCTATACCCCCGGCCCTATTTTTTATTCTTTATTTTGAAACCAGGTCTCACTAAGGTGCAGAGGGCCTCACTAGGTAGCTGAGGCTGGCCGCGAACCCGGATCCTCTGATCTCAGCCTCCCAAATGCTGGGATTACAAACATGTGCCACCACACCCGGCTCATAGGTTGTGTTTTAAAATCTAGAACTTTAAGTTTTGCACAATGCTTAGTACCCTGCCTATAAAGATAAAGTGCCTAGAAAATTAAAGGTATAAGATATTTGTTTTCTGTCTATCTTCATGTATGTTTTTGCATGTAAGTGTATTGTCTGTCTATGGTACTAAAATTGTCTTATAAATAAATGAGTACTCATAAATTAAAAAAAAATAATAATAACAATGAAAATAGATCCAAATCATTTCAAGTTCATGAGAATTTAAATTCATAAAATTTTTTTAAATATAAGTTGATTTATACTTGTTGATAAAAATAAGATTAAAAATTTATTGAAATTATTAACATGATTCTTTTCCAGGATGCTTGCCAATCAGAATTGTATCTATTTATTTTTGTTATATATTTAAAGTATAATAAGCAGTTTTGTTTAGATTTTTTCATTTACAGGAAAAAAGGCTCAAAATACTAACTATGCTTGTTTAACATTTTGGCTTTCATAGATGAACTAAAGTAACTATTAAAATGGATAAATTAAATAAATATAAAAGAGAAATTAAATAAATATAACCTTTTAATAAATATCTATTGTTAAAAATTTAAATTTTGTATAAATAATTTAAAATGCTAAAATCAATTGCAAAATATAAAGTATCTTGGCTTCTTAACATCAACAAAAGACTATTCAAGTCTATTAAATATGTTTTTCATGTTGTAAAAAAAAATCAGATGGATAATTGTGAAATATCTATTCAATTCAGTTTTCCATTTCTTGACTGGGTTGTTTTTTTATGTAAAGTCTTTTAAGTTCTTTGTATATTATAGATATTAGTCCTCCCTCTGAGGAATAGCTGGCAAAGATCTTCTCCCATTCTATAGGCTTTCTATTTAGACTCTTGATGGTTTTCTTTGATGTGCAGAAAACTTTTTAGTTTAATGCCATACCACTTAATAATTTCTTTTTTATGGAATAAGTCATTTAGAACACAAATATTGCTTTCCCCACCTAAAAGCATTTTTTCTTTTTTTAACATTTTTTACTACAATATTTCCCTATATCAATTAATATCTCCCTTTATTTATTGGGTTTCCTTACACTTTGAACAATTTTTATAAAAAAATCTTTTAATTTATATAAATTACTTTTTTTAGGTAAGATAAAATACTTTGTTTTAATAGTTGTTAATTAAAACATAGCCTAAAAATTCTTTAGGCCTTTATAATCACATTTTAATTAAAATTTAACTCAATAATTTATGTTTAGTTAATGTCCCAAAGAAGGCAATCTTAAACTGTTTTTTAAAATGGTACTATGAGATAGGTCTGAGGAGGATTATTTCCACCTATGTTTAGAATGGGTTTTGGCTCATTACAAAACTTTACCTGGAAAAATTGGATTAATTTAGGAGCCTTTAAGAGTTTGGAGGACTAATTATGAGTTAAATGCTATTGCTGATACTTCGACTGTACAGCTAAACCATATATAAGATATTTATCTTCAAGTTTGTGTGCTAAATCCTTATGTTCCTGACAGGGAATATTAAAGCACATTGGAATAAGATAAAACCCTATATGATATACACACACATATCATACATACCCTACAACAAATGTGACTACAAACTTGTTACAGTGTGATAAAAATGACAAGACAGGTCCAGGAATCTGAATTCTAGTCCTGACCCTCAAAGTAAAAAATTGTGTAAATTCAAGATAACACCTTGGTGGCTAAAGCTTTTACTTGAAAAAATAAAAGTGTTGGGTTATTTTATTGACATAATTTTCTATATTTGTGAAAGCTTAATTTATCCTTAATCATGAAATATTCATAGTAAATTAAATTGCATTTTGAAGGGAATGTTAAGAAATAAACACAGGAAAACAAGATGACTTTCATGTCTTATTGGTTAAGAACATGTCTTATTTATAAAATACTAAAGAGAAAACAGAGTAAACTGAAGTTAAAATTTGGAAATAAAATTAAAAAATTAACATTGATTTAAATATTTAACAATACTTGAAGGAATAGCTTTAGTGTGTAAAATAAATGTAATTTTCATCAAACTAAGCATAAAGATTATAGTGCTACTAAATTGAAATATAGTTTTATTGTCCTTCTTTCTCATCTCTAGCTTTCTGCTAATAATTTTGAACATTATCAGAGACCAATGCTGTGTGAAACAATGGTGGTTAACAAATCTCCTCAAACATTTGTTATCCAAAATGCTCCTTTTGGTGTTACAGGGAATAACTTATCTCAAAGAACCATCTTTCTGCACATGATTCAGTATCCACCCTTCCTCAAGATTCCTCTTAAGATTTGCAGATAACTTCCTGTGTACCAATAACAAGGTCAAACACAGAATTTCCCCTTCTTCTGAACCTGCCAAAAAAAATTCATGCTGAACCTTCTATTTTTCATTCCTTCTTGCATGAATGCTTAGCTAAAACTGTCCCCTGTGAAACTAGCTAGACACAAGGATAAATATTTCCATTTTAGCTGATTAAGACTTCCCTGATTGAAAAATAAATCCTTATTGTCATCTTCCTACCTTTACTTTGTTGACCTCTTCTTTGTTCACACACTGATTTTTGAATCTCTCTATCTCATGAACATGAATAAAATCCATCTCCTTTCTTATTTGGTATAACAAAAAAGATTTAGAACGTCCCCCTAACCCTCAAGGAAATAAGGTAGAAATGTTGGAATCAGGGCTTGTTTGTGAAGGAGGGGTCCCTGGAGGTGTGGAGTGTGGCCTTGGGGATTAAATAAGGCCTCTCCTCCCTCTGCTTATTCTCTTGCTTCTGGCATCCACAATGTGAGAAGAGCCTCTCTGTCTCTCTCTCTCTGTCTCTCTCTCTCTCTCTCTCTCTCTCTCTCTCTCTCTCTCTCCTTCCCACTGCCATGCCTTGAGCTCTATCAATCCACCCTGACATGGACTGAACCTTGAACTCTCTAAGAAGAGTTAGCAAATAAATCTTCCTTCCTCTAAGTTGGGTGTGGTCAGGCTCATAGGGTCACAGCAGTAAGGATGTTTATGGAGGCATTGGAGTTTTGTCTTTCATACTGCCTTCCCTTCTTCCCTTCTTCCTTTTCTCCTTCTATTTATTTCTCCCTGTTCTTCTTTCTTATCTTTAATTTTTACTGAATATAAAAACCACAGGGTTTCTCACATTTTATTCAAATGAGGGTTGAATCAGATTGTACACTTACCTTGCTTTGCTAACCCAGTAAGAATGATGAGTAGCAGATGGGCCTGTGTCTAATAAAATTAGAAAGGAAAAGAATGATTGAATACTAAAAAGAATAACACTTCAGAGCTGAGTAGCACTTTAAGAACCACACAGCACTCAGTTATGACAGGAGAATTTAATTTGGGAGTCATCATTAGGGAAACTTGGATTTGAGATTTCCAATAATAAGCTTCCTTGCAATTATTGTCCTTCAAAGTGTTCAATTTAAATAAAATCACATATATATGCATATATGTGCATGTGTATTGCATCCATATATGAATATATATCAAAGTGGTAAACTTAAAATTATATATATATGCTTGTGTATTGTACATATGACTTTATGAATTTTAACTTGTTTCCATTGTGTATTTCTCTCTCTCCCCTCTCTACACCCACATATTCGCACATACACATATAACACAATCTTATACAAAATACATAACTAATTATATAGCTCCTTTTATCATATTGAGAAGAAATTCAATACATTAAAATTTTTAAGATTGTTTTAGTTTTATTTAAGTTTCTGTAGCTTGGGAATTATTCTACTTATTTATTTATTTATTTATTTATTTATTTATTTATTTATTTATTTATTTTTGCAGTACTGGGGATTGAACTCAGGGGCATTCTACCTCTGAGCTATACCCCCAGCCTTATTTTTTATTCTTTATTTTGAAACAGGGTCTCACTAAGTTGTGGAGTGCCTCACTAGGCAGCTGAGGCTGGCTGCGAACCCGGATCCTCTGGTCTCAGCCTCCCAAATGCTAGGATTACAAGCATGCGCCACCACACCCAGCTGAATTATTCTACTTTATATTCCTTTAATCTGTAAATGTAACCCAGTAAAAAGAAATAAAAAAAATGCTGATTCCAACAATTCCTGAAATTCTTGGCTTCTATAAATATAGCTCTCTATGTGCTACAGCTTTGAAGCATGTTTATCTCTAAAAGATTTACAGGTGAGCAAATTTTGAAAGATTTTATTTGGATCTGAAGCAGAAAGACACAAACATTTCTACACACACATCTCCTACTCTAACTCCTCCTCCTGGCCCAGGCCCATTCCTCTAAGTGATGGGGTTCCTGACACTACCCAGCATGTTTTCTTGAATCAATCCCAACATATCTCATATTTCTGATGAATAAATTACCAAACTAATGAGAAACACTAAGAGGTTAAGGATTGATCAAGTGCTTAATCTTTTTAATGAAGGACACAGCATGATACACATTCTTCCAAAGAGATCAATAAACAATTTTCTAAAATCTAATTAGAATAAAAATACCAAGAAAGGTGCAAAGTCTTAGGATTTGTGTATCACATAATAACTTAGCAGTTTCCACAACAATGGAAAAGCTTTATGTCCATCATCTTTATTTAAATTTGAATCAGGTGAGTCCCAGAAGTTCAACTGGAGAAAATAATGGTATTTTAATATGGAATTTTAATATGTCTTCATGCCTTCTGGGTCCATGAAAATTGCTTTAAAATATGGCTTTGGAGCTTTTATAGAACTTGCTTGGGCTTGAGAGATTTAACACATATTTTGGAAATCTCAGTATACACACTTTAGAGGCATTGTGAAGGGCATTTAGCCTTTGGGGCAGCATCTATTTTTGGTATAATTTATGATTTAATCAAGTTTTGAGTTCTTATTTAGCTTGTAGATTAACAATGACTTGTATATCTAGTAAAAGTTTAGATGAAAACTGCTAATAACAAATCAATATTTATGACATTTCTATATTTAAAATATGATAATAACATCAGGTATCAGGTGGCATAGTGAACCAAAGAATGCACCTGGTATAAACAAATACAGCAAAAATAAGTGGTATTTTGGAAGAATGAATCTACAATATGGTCTAACATTTGCTTTGATATACATTTATTTATATAATGCTTACTTTTGAAGTGATTAGAGTATAAAACTCTAATTATTAGTTATCATTATGACTGATGAATTATTCCATCATAGTGCTACACAGTCTGAATTATGTAATATCTTCTTTTATTCTCTAATTTTTTCATATGTCTGAGTAGACTATTTTAAGTATATTACTAACAATATCTACCTCAAATACCACCATAGTATTTAATAAATCACAACTGCATAATTAAAATTTTCCCAGAATTCTGGAATCTGGGGTAAATTGGCCTAACAAATGGATATATCCTAATTGTAGCATCGGTAAATGAAATTTAACTCTGTACTACTAAAGAAATATGTGAAATCCTGAATATAACCCAAAACAGGAAAGTTGACCTTAATTTCTTCTCCTTTCCTACCTTGCATTTTGAATATATACCATTTTCATTTGTATTGTTTGACTATGCATAGGTTCTTACAATACAGGGGAAACCTGTGTCCAATGTATCTCTCAACTTCTGAATAATTTTGTAAACCAAAATAGCTCCCCATTAAGTGTTTATGGTCTAAATGATCTAAATGAGAATATTTCCACTTTTCCAAACCAGATAATAATTCGAATTTCTATTTTTGTTTTGATCTATAAAATAATACCTTTAACCTTGACGTTTTACTTGAGTACTGTAATGGGGTGCGGCTTGTTCCCCAAAAATTCAGGTTCTTGATATTGTGAAGAAAAGAATTTCAACACATACCAGTCAAAACATCTGGCAGGTTTTATTTTAGGAAAACTGGGAGAAAGGGAAAAAGGGAAGGGGAGTGAAAGGGTCACCCGATCAAGTCCAAGGGCATGTCCCCCGAGCAAGAGAGGGAACACGTGGATGTGCAGAGGGATATAAGAGAGGGCGGGATCCTCTTTTCCAGCCCCTCTCAGGTTTCAGGTGGGCGATAGGTGGGCTTCAGGTGAGGGTAGGTCACAGAAAAGTTGGCTCCTTCTCTTTCCAGGTGTGGGCTTCAGGTGGGGGGCTGGGCTCTTCCGGAGTTTGGCGGTGAAAGAGACAAAGAAAAACTTCCAAGGGGTGGGGTTGGCTTTACTCTCCAGATTTTTTTAAAAAAGGCTATATTAAAACTATATTTTTATGAATCCTCCCGATACCTTCTTCTACCTAACATTCCACCTTCTAGGCTACCTCATCAAGTACCTCAAAACATTGGATTCTGAGGCGCAAAAAAACCCACATTTTTTGTTCTGTGTAAAGTAAGAATCTGTGTTGTTCTACTTAGTGTAAATAAACACTCTAAAAATATTCTTGAATTTTTGAGCAATAAACAAACTACAGTACTTTTCCAAAGCCTATGAACTTTTTCTTTGCCATATCAGAAAGGTGTAATTCTTCTTTAATTTCTAAATCGATACATAATCATAGTGTAAAATTGCTGAATTCCAATAGATTGATAGCTGCTACTCTGGGTGCATCAATGGCTGCTAAGCTTTCCTGTGAAAACAACCAGTAAATAGGCCAGTGGGCTAGAAAAATATTTTACACAAAGAGAAAAAAGGAAACAAAGATGATGAATCAATTAAGTAATTCTACTTCATGAGAGAAAATGATGAGATATATTAAATTCATTCTTCAGACATCATATTGCCAAATCTCAGAAAGTCAATATAACAAAGTAAACACATTTTCTAGTTCTTGTGTGTAAAGTTTATAAAATAAAATGGAGCAGAAAAATAAAAGGAGTTATTTTTTTGTTTCCTTTAGTTGTAGATGATTTGAAACTGGTTCTTGAGGCAGATAGACATTTCTAATCAGTAGAATCAGATCTAAGTGATTCAGTGATTTTGTCCTCCAAGAAGAATTGCTATTTGTTTTTCCAACCAACATTTTTTTCTACGTGCCAAAATGTTTAAGCATACTTAACATATCTTCCAAACACTGGTGATCCTAGCAAAGGGTCCCATGCATAGCTCTTTTCCTCCCAGTCTGGGAAGTTGTTAGTTAAAATTATTCAGTCTAGTAGAGATTTGTTTCCTAGTCTGGTCTTGCTTCTAAATGGAAGCTTTGCTTGTGCTATGCAGCAATGCGAGAGCAACACAGAGAAATCAGAAAAGCCAGCAAACAGATGGCTTAATTGTCAAATCCTTTTCATCCTTCACTGGGCTATTTTGGCAGTCCAGGAAATAATATTTCCAGGAACACAGGAGTAGTTCCTAAAGCCAGCAAGTGCATTTTTATGGTAATACTATTGGCCAGTACAGATAAACCAATAGTTAACAGCACAGAGAGTGGAATTAAATACTTAACATCACAGGTGTAAAAGCATCAAGTTCTTAAAACGTTCTGTGCAGCAAATGGCTAATAAATATATGAAAAATGTTCAACATCATTAGAAATCAGGGAAATACAAATCAAAATGACACTGAGATTCCATCTAATCTCAGTTAAATGACAATCATCAAGAATACAAAGAACAATAAATGCTTCAGAGGATTTGGTGAAATAGAAACTCTTATACACTGGTGGTGATGAGGTAGCTTAGAAGTAGAATGTGAGGTAGAAGGAGGTATCGGGAGAATTCATAGAAATATAGTTTTTAGCCTTTTTAAAAAAAAAAAAAATCTGGAGAGTGTTAATCCAAAACTCCACCCCTTGGAAGTTTTTCCTTTGGTTTGGCCCAAGAGAAACGTACAGCCCAGCCCACCTGAGACGTACCTAAAGCAGCACACACACCTGGAAAGAGGAGGAGCCAGCTTGTTTGGGACCTTCCCTCACCTGGAGCCCAACCTATCGGACTACTTGGAACCTGAGAGAGAGGAGCTGGAAATGAGGACCCCGCCCTCTCATATACCCCCTGGATTTTCCACGTGTTCCCTCTCTCGGCGCTTGCTCGTGATCGGGGAAACATGCCCTAGGACTTGTTCGTGGGGGGACCCCTGTCTCCCTTTTCCTTTTTTTCTCTGCATCCAAGTTTTTCCTTCCCAGTTTTTTCTTTAAATTAAACCTGCCAGATGTTATAAAGGATATGTGTTAAAATTCTTTTTTTTCACAATATCAAGAACCTGGATTTTATATTACCTTATTTTTGGGGTACATTTCCGCACCCCATCACATTGGTCAGGTTACAAATAAGTACAGCTACTCTGAACCTATATTTAATAGATTTACGTGCTGTATATGAACAAAGAAGTAGATAAAAGGTGAGAAGTCCTAACATAGTCGCACACCTCTGTCATCCCAGTACTGAGGCTGAGACAAGAGGATTGCAGGTTCAAGGCCAGTCTCAGAAATTTAGTAAGGCCCTCAGCAACTTAGTGAGACCCTGTTTTAAAATAAAATTGGGCTGGGGGTGTATCTTAGAGGCAAAACACCCCTGGGTTCAATCCCCAGTACCTCCCCCAAAGTGAGAAGGAAAGAAAGAGACAACATATTAAGGATCCTCCTTTTTAAGTTCAACTTTACAAAATACTTAGTTTATAGCTTTGGAAACTAATTTTACATATTTCTAAAAAAGTAAGCATTCCATATATATAACTACTGCCTATGGATACTCAAACATGATTAATATAAAATTACTCAATTACTTTGGCAGGAAGAAGAAAAAACAATATCTGTATTTGTAATAAAGTCATATATATGCTGTTGCATTTGTTTATTTGGCAAACATCTGCGTTTGCCTCCTTTGAAATACCAAGGACCAGCCAGGAATGGTGGTGCATGCTTGGAATCCCTGGAATCCCAGTATTTGGGAAGCTGAGACAGGAGAGTCCTGGTTCGCAGCCAGCCTCAGCTACTTAGTGATGCTCTCCGCAACTTAGTGAGACCCTGTTTCAAGATAAAGAATAAAAAATAGGACTAGGGATGTAGCTCAGAGGTAGAATGCCCCTGAGTTCAATCCCCAGTACCAAAAAAAAAAAAAAAAAAAAAAGAAATACCAAGGACCTTATATTTGGATGTGCATACAATTACCATGCAGAAAAAGACTATGATATTTGAAAACACAAGTAAACTATAGTAAATACCATAAAAATAGAAGGATCATTTGGATTTTTGGTCAAATTCCCATTTCTGAAGCATTGTAACAATCTATTTAAGCACTGATACTACTATTTGCATTTGTAAAATTCCTTATTTTTTTAAAGCACCTGAAAAAAACTTTTGCAGATACAGCCTCCTTTTATTCCCATAAAATTGGAAACCAATCCAAAGTAACCATTATTTTATTGAGAGAAAACAAGGAATTAATTTAATGTTTTATACCAGAATTTTGGAGGTGGATGAGGGTCATTAAAGAAGACACCATAGTTAATACCCACTGTCTGCTAGCATCTTCACATAATTAAGACCAAGTTTCCTAAATTCTCTCAGGAATAGTTGTAACTTCCCTTTAGTCTTCTAATCACATTGAGCAGAGTCTTGCCATGGATTAGCCCTCTCAGCAGCAGGCCCTGAGGCCAGGATTTAGGTACAAGTTATTTGTTAAGGAAATTCCCCAGGAGGAGGCAGGAGAAACCAGCTGGGGGAGGAGCAGAAAACAATTTATTTCCTCAGAATCCCAGACTCAGCTGGAGCCTTCCTGAGCTCCTGAGGAGCCCCGGTTTGTCCAGACTGGCAGCCAAGGAGACTGTGCCCTCAGACCTCAGGCACTGCCCAGCTCTTGGCTGGGTGGCCAGCATCAACTACCTACACACTTCAGCTCCAGCTCTCCTTGTGGGCCAGGTGCCAGTCCTCCAAGAGTGGCAGGTATAGTTTTCTGGAAAGTGCACTGAAGCTCAGAGATTATCCCAGGCATCTGAGGGTGCCACCAGTGGCTGTTACAGCCCCATTTTGCATGAGCACAGAAGGTTCAGCTCCTCCCTGAGTTACTTCTGCAAAATCTCAGCAAGGGCCTGTCTTTTCCCAGCAGTTACTTCCTACCTGTCCCTTACCTGTGACTCTGAGTCTGTCATTAGCAGGCTCCTGGACCATCTGGTGTCTGCCACTTAGAGCTGTAACAATGGGTTTGGCTTTTCTCTTTAATCACAATAACACACTGAATGTAAGGCTGTGAACTAATCAGAAAAGGATAACATGAAAAGGTTTCCGCAGCCCTCCTGGTTCTCCTATTTTCTGACTGTGCTGCCTCCATGTTCTTGCAATCTAACCTGCCCCTTGCCCCAAATAAATAAAATTTCTCCTCTCACCTAGCATAAGTAACAAACCCACTTAAAGGACTATTGGTACTGGGGATTAAACCCAGGGGCATTCCTCGCCACCCCACCTCCCAGCTCCCAGTCCTCTTTTTTTTTTTTGAAAGTGTCTTGTAAATTGCTAAGGATCTTGCAATGAGGCTAGCTTTGAATCTGTGATGCTCCTCTTAGCCTCCCAAGTCATGGGATTACAGGTGTGTACCACTATGCCTTGCAAGAATATTTTTAAATGATCATTATAATTCTCTTTGCAAAAGAAAGATTATCATCACATCTTATTAACAAAGCACAGTTCTTACAGTCCTGTCTCAACTATATGCATGCAGTCACTATCTTTAAACTTGGATTGAACCCACTATTTTGTATATGCTAAGCAAGCCCTCTAGCATGGATCTACAACCCCAACCCTGTCATCATACATTCTAAATAGTTCTGCTACAGCAGTTCTTGATTCTTCTACCTCCCCTGCCAAAAATTTGAAATTATTATTTTCTTTCTCTTTATACATAATTCTTTCACTTTGCACATATTTCATTCTGTTTGGATATATTTCCACTCAGCTTTCCCAAAAAGTGAGGTGTATTTTGTTCAAGTCAATACCACAGAATCAGGCTGTGTGTGTGTGTGTGTGTGTGTGTGTGTGTGTGTGTGTGTGTGTTTAATATTTAAGTTTTATCTATTTCCTCATTTGGTCAAAGTTTGACAGTCTAAATCATTCAGTTCCTTCTAAAGGTGTCACAACTACTCTTAGGCCATTATGTAAATCTTGAAACAAACACTGCTCTATAATCAGCCCGGGTTGTATTGTATACAGGCAAAAAACAACAAGAACAACAACAACAACTCTGCAAATTAGTGAGACAGACCCTGTTTCAAAAGAAAGAATAAAAAATAGGATCGAGGGTGTAGCTCAGAGGTAGAATGTCCCTGGATTCAACCCCCAGTCTCACACACACACACACACACACACACACACACACACACACACACACACACACAGCTGTTGAATTTAGAATTAAAAAAAAATATTTCTAAAGATAGATGACTCAGTAAAAACTAGGATTCAGGATCAGGAGAAACAGCAGATTGTTTTGTTCTCTTCTTTCTGGTTTCATAGATTTTAGATAAGAATCTTAACATTTCCTCTCTAGCTTGGCAGGCATGAAGCTTAGTCATGGTGCAGAGTACTGTAGCTGCATGGCCTATGGAAATGAGATCCATCCAGCTTAGTGAGTTGACTTGCTCTTCCCCTGTCCAGGTGTGGCAGTGATGCATGCTCTTTCCCCGTTATGTAATGCCTCTTAGAAGGCACCAGCACTGTGCTTTGACGAGGCAGGTGCAGCTCTACCTTCCACATCTCGGCTATTGTCTATTTAATGTGGACTTTGACAAAAGCACATTGAGTTAAAAAGTGCTTAATCAGTTTTCATAAGTACAGTTTCAGAAATCTGTGTTTGGAATAAATAGTCTGAGTGGAAGATAGATTATGTGTACTTAACCTGGTTTTAACAATCCATAGTATTTTATTTCTAGTATCTGTTTTTTAACACCTACTGCTTCCATCTTCTTTCTTCACCCTTTAGACTTTAGCCTTTAATTTAAATCGTTACTATAACCTGTTCCATCTGTTAATTCACAGTAATTTATTTTATGATATATTTGGAAGGAGTTGCATATTTAAACACTAATGAAGCTTATATTTATCTCTTTATATTTTGTTGTTAAAAATTCTATCTAATTAACAAGAGGGTACAATGTTGCAATATATACCAAGCACTCATATATTTTGTGTATTTGTTTTCTTTGGGGAATAAAACCTTTTGAAGTGAGAATTGTTAAATGGTGGAGGGGGCGGGGGGCAAAGGAAGAGAAACCTAGAATATTTATGTATATTTAAAAAAATCAAACAATTAATAGTGAAAAAGAGATAAGCATAAAATTAAAACACAGCAAATTCTTTTTTCTAGAAAAGCTGTTTTCAGCAGCTGCTTCTTCTCTCATCTTCTACTCCAGCAATTCCTCGGGGGCACTGTCTTCTGCCTCTGCTCACTGGTTTGAAGCTGACAGTAAATTTTTGACTCTTCTAGAAGGGAGCTACATTCTGCTTCACATATTCATCATCATAATTTTGAAGTCTGGGTATTGAAACTGTTTTAGGGTATAACTGGATGGATCTTAGAATTTCCCTGAAGGCAATGTTATTCTTATGTGGCTGATGGAGAATATGGACTTACTGACAGGATGGTATCTGTGCTTAGCAGTAAGTGATGACTGTCATCAAGATTCTGAATGTTCTTCTGATTAAATTGCGCTCAAAAATTCTCTGAATTTATGAAGTCAGCGTGAGTGCTTTTATTTCTCTTTCATTGTTTCATTACCCACACTCTAATTTATCTTAAAATGTACAGGTATAACTAAGTAACTAAGGTGAAAATATTGTTATTTACCTTCAAATATTTGTTTTGTTTTGCATCCAAAGCACCTATTGTAACTGTCAGTTACAATAGAAATAAAAGAAAGAAATAAGCCCTAGTTTTTCCTTCTCATTAAATTTCCTCTGAACATACAGATGGAAAGCTGCACAGAAGTCAAGTTATATGGCTAAGTATACAATTTAACTCAAGAAATGAGTGTTGCTTGAGTGAATGTATCACCTTGAATGAATATGCACTCATTTCATTAATGCCACTGATACTTCGCACATCTTGATTCAAAATTTTAGATTATTTTTATGCTTTTGTTTTTTAATTCCTTCCATTCTTCTTCTACTATCTTTCTTTACCTTCCCTCTCAATCCAGCTTTCCTTGTTCCTCTCTGGCAGGACTCCTGGAGGTAAAAATCACAAAACCATAGATGCTCCCCTTATTCTATGTCCCCTGAAATTTTAATTCTCACACTTGTCCAAACTAAACTTGTAGCAATTCATCAGTTATAGTTGGAGCTTTGCTACCCTAACACTCATTCCAACAGAGGTTTTGGTGCTTGGTTTCTGCTCTAGTTTGTTTGTTTGTTTGTTTGCTTGCTTGCTTGTTTTGTTTTGTATTTCCTCATCTTTCCCTCCAATTGTTGGAGTCATGGTTGGTTTCACCTATGACCTCAGTTCTCATAAGAATCTACAAAGGGTTGTTAATTTTTAGTTTGCTTAGCTATTTTGTTGTGAAGGCAGAAGTGATGATTCCTAAGCTCTATTCTGCCAGACCAAATTCTGAAAATACATGAGGTATTTTTTAGGGAAAAGGAAGTTTAGAACTTTGTAGGGATTTGTATGCACATTGTGTATTATCTCATTTTAGCTATCAATATTGCTATATTTAATTCTTTATTTTTTATTTTATTTTATTTTTTTGCAGTACTGGGGATTGAACTCAGGGGCATTCTACCTCCGAGCTATACCCCCAGCCCTATTTTTAATTCTTTATTTTGAAACCGAGTCTCACTAAGTTGCGGAGTGCTTCACTAGGTAGCTGAGGCTGGCCGCGAACCCGGATCCTCCAGTCTCAGCCTCCCGAATGCTGGGATTACAAGCGTGCGCCACCACGCCCGGCTCTAATTCTTTATATTTTAATGATTCCGAAACTGTGGTTTTTACATTTCAACACTGAAATAGTGATATGGTGGCTTACAATTGCTTTACATTTGATTCCTACTGCTCCTGACCCTGACTCCACCAAAGGAGAAGCCCAAAAATGGTTAGGATAAAATCTGGGATTTTCTCCCTCTTTTTGTTAAGCCTCTTGGGCTTATTCTATACAGTCCCTTTTCACCAATGTGTCTCTGTAAAGTATGGCCTTTAACATCACTGGTCAAGAATTTACACAAGGCAAGTTCACTGAAAACCCTCTAAGATTTTTTTAGAGCCCTGTGTTATTCAGTTTTTGTTACTGTAATAAGCACCCTAGATAATCTACTTATGAATAGAAGCTTTATTTTGGCTATAGTTTTAGAAGTTTCAGTACAGGGTCGGTTGGCTCCAATGGTTTAGGGCCTGTCGCAAGGCAGCACATAATGGAGGAGAGTTTGGAATGAAACTACTCACCTCATGGTAGGGAAGTGCAGAGAGTGGAAGAGAAAGAGGTCCAGGTCCCCAAATTGCCTTCAAAGTCACGGCCCCAATACCTTAAAATCTCCTAGTAGGCAGTAAACACTACTCTTAAAAATTTCTCTTCCTCCAAACTGTTCCATCCTAGGGACAAAGCCTTTACATGTGGGACTTTGCGCAACATTTAAAATCTAAACTGTAATAGACTACAACTTAGTTCTGGTATCTATACCTTGTGACAGCACAATCATCCAGAACATTCTCTTTACTCTTTCTGCCACCTTATCTCTCTTTCTCACCGATGCTATTTCCATGTCTCTTTCTCTTTCTCTGAAGTTTAGTAGAAAATAGGAAAGCCTCTGGGGCCAGAGAATTTTTTTAAGAATTTTTTCCAGTAAGAGCAAAATTAAATATAAGTCAAATAAGAAAACATTTTGTCATAGTTTAATTGATATTATGCTTTGTTTCTTAGAGTATCTAAAGTGATGTTACACAATTAGCAACTTTTTGTTCGGTTAAATAATCTGGCTAAAGCCAGATTCTGGTAACCTGAAGACCACATCATGTGCATTTCTTTCATACTGCATGTGCAGCGATGTAAATTTTGGCTTGAAGTTAGTCATGATGGGAGTATTGACTCCACATAAATAAGCAAACATAGAGGGAGATTATTGCTAAACATATATCAGAACACCAATGGTTTTATCTCTGAGTTATTAATTTCACTTTGGGAAAGTGCTGTCTGTATAGGAGTGATTACATAAGATACAAGCATGAAAAGTTAAAACATATCTTAGAAATGTACACACATCAACATTTATTCATATGAAGCAGGAATATTCTGGAAATATGTGCCAGTTCTTAGCACAGTTTTTTAAAAACAATATTATATTTGGGTATAAAACAAAGACATTGATAAAACTCAAAGTATTTTTCTTTCCTTGATAAAGAATGTTTTTCAATAGCAAAACAGAGCTGCATTTATCTGTTGGTATAAGATCTACAATGACTTTTTAGACCTTCAAACTGGAGATTCTTAGAGTTTTTAAAAAAGTGTTCCAGGTTTAGCTGGTAGATAAAAGTTTGTTTCAAAAAGAAACTTTGTAAAGTTGAAAATCTTTTTACAAAGAGCAGAAATTCCTTTAGCCATTGTATTTTTCTTTGACTATTATTAAACGATGACCTTAGAAAGACCAGTTTCTTTTTCTTTCCAGATTTAGCAATGAAAAAGTAATTCTTTGTTTATGGTATAAAAGAAACAATGTTTTATAGAGAACAGTAGGAGAGGGGCCATAATTTTCTAAAGAATCCCAGGACAAATGAGTCATTAATATGGCAGCTTTTTTGTGGTCTTTATACTTTTAACTGCAAAGGCAAGTGAAAATTAAATAATAAAAGTTACATACCTAAATCACTCCTAAGTCTACACATTGCTTTAAAATCTTGTGTAGGTCAAATTGATATCCTTGGAAAAGTTATCACCCATTTTTCTTTTATATTTTCAGGTTTTTGTTGTTCTTCTAATCGTTCATTGTTTTCATCTAATACATTCCTCTTGCTTGGGAAAATGTCTTCATAATAATAGAAACTGAAATTATATTTGCTAATTGTGAATGTATTTCTGTATATATACATAAATATCTTAACAAATTGACAGCAGCATGTAGATTTAGTCTATGATAGGAGATGAGATTCTATAAATTAAGGATCTTTAATACTCAGGTTCAACTTGATTATGCTTCTTTCACTAGAAGTCTTTTCTAATCCTATTTCTTGAATTCTTTACCTCTCCTTTTTGCTACTTTGTTCACTACTTCTTAAATTGCTTTTATATTTGTGCTACTTCTTTTTATAAGAACTGCTGAATCATACAGGCACATTAAATACTGATTCTGATTCCTTACTTTCTTCATATTAAAATGTATTACCTCAGTACAGTCCACAAAAATGCTTAGTGACTAGAAGCTGCTGTACAGTCACATTTCTATGCATCAAATGATAAATACAACACAGAGTGCCTGAAAGCAGGAAAACATAATCAAGAATTTCATGGGTTGCCCTTACCATTCAAATGTAAAACCATTTCTGAAATGTCTGAAATGCTACTCTGTCTCCATCATTGATAAATAAGTGATAAATAAGTAATGAGTTAAGCTATCTTTTCTCTAAGTGGTTTACCAATTGATATTTTATAATGTGTAAATAGCATTTCCATAATATACACTTGGGTATTTATCAAATATATAACAATTAAATTTCTTTTGTTTCGTTTTTACATTGTTAGGGAAGGGTCCCAGGACTTCATGTACCCTCGGCAAATCCTTTACCTCTGTGCTAAAGTTCCAGACCTTTTTTACTTTATATTAAGACAGGATCTAAATTGTGCAGCTACCCTCAAATGTGAGATCCCTCTGCCTCAGTTTCCCAATTAGCTGAGGTCAAAGGTATGTACCACACCTGGCTCCTTTCTTATTTTTTTCTTTTTTTTAATGAATGCATTGAAATCATACATCTTAATGAGGTACGAGATGGTAGAAGCATATCCACACACATCATTTATTTAGCCCTTCCCCAATTCTCACCCCATTCCCTCTCCTCTCCCTCCTTCCCATGTTCAGCTTAGTGAGTGACTTTGATATATTTGTGATTGTACATCATATGCATTAGAAAGTTTTCCTCTTCCCTCCCCCATCACCTTTAGTTAGGTTGCCATCTTTGCTCATCTAAAGTTTCTCCTTCTTTGTCTAGAGTCCCTCCTATGACTCATTTTTTCCTATCTTCTGCATATTAGGGAGATCATCTGATTTTTTACTTTTTGTCACTGACAAATCTCACTTGGCATAATGTTTTTCAGTTCCAATGACACATAGGCCAATGGAGGAAAATAGAAGACTCAGAAACAAATTCACGTATTTATAACCAATTGATTTTTGATAAAAGGGCCAAAAACATACACTGGAAAAAAGATAGCCTCTTCAGTAAATGGTGCTGACAAAATTGGTTTACCATATGTAGAAAAATAGAAATAAATACCACTTTCTTACCCTATATAAGAGTCAATTCAAGATGGATCAAAGACCTGGAAATTAGACTAGAGACCTTGCAGTTACTTTTACTTGAAGAGGGCATAGGTCCAACAATTCAACACATAGGCACAGGTCAAAACTTTGTCAAAAAGACCTCAAAGACACAAGTAATTCAAAGGAGGATCAATACCTAGGATTGCATTAAACTGAAGAGCTTCTGTGCAGCAAAGGAAACTGTCAAGAACCTCAATAGAGAGTTGACAGAATGGGAGAAAATTTTTGCCAACTACTCCTCTGATAGAGGACTAATATCTAGAATATACAGAGAACTTAAGAAACTCACCACTAAGAAACGAAAAAATAACCCAATTAAAAATGGGCAAGTAAACTAAATAGACACTTCACAAAAGAAGAAATACAAATGGCCAATAAATGTATGAAAAAAATGTTCAACATCATTAGCAATCAGAGGGATTCAAATTAAAACTACCCTGAGATTTCACCTAACCCCAATTAGAATGACAATAATTAAAAACACAAACAACAACAGATGCTGGCAAGGATGTGGAGAAGTGGGAACCTTAATACATTTTTGGTGGGATTGCAAATTAGTGCAAGCACTTTGGAAAACAGTATGGGGGATCCTTAGATAAATGAAAATGAACCTACCATATGATCCAGCAACACCACTCCTGTGTATCTACCCAAAAGAATGGAAACCAAACTTCCAGACTAAATGCATGCATATCTATCCTTATAACCTCACAATTCACAATTGCCAAACTATGGAACCAGCCAAGATTTCCATCAACAGAAGAATGGATTATCAAACTATGGGATAGGTACCCAATGGAATTTTACTTAGCCATAAAGAAGAACACAATTATGCTTTCTTATTTTTAAGGGTGTATGTCTTCAATCTATTAATTTAAATGGCACTCAGGAAGGCTTTATCCAGTTTTGCTTACCTGTTCATGTAACATTAACCATCATTAATCATTTTTTTTGCATTTTTCTCTTTATTTTCAATTTCTTTTGATGGTGGGGATTGTGAAACCAGGGCCTCACACACTGATCTATACCTTAATTCCCCATTTTTAAATTTTTATTTTAATTAATTTTTTATTTTTGTGATATTGAGATTGAACCCTTGGCTCTCTACTAATTAACTACACTTCTAGCCCATCCTTTTTTTTTTATTTAGAAATAGACCTTACAAAGTTGCTGAGGCTGACCATGAACCTTTTATCGTCATGTATCATTCTTCCAAGTACTAGTATTGCAGGCCTGCACCTCACTTATCAACAAGTGAGGTGAGGAATTTTTCTTATTGAATTGGACATATCTATTACTAAAGAAAGAAATCTTTTAATTTCTCAATTGCCTCCACATAATTGTATAACAGAGTCTCACTAAAAATCCCAAAAGCTGGCCTCAAACTTGTAATCCTCTTGTTTCAGCCTCACAAGTACTGAGACTATAGGAATATACTACCACTGCCTACATTTTTCTTTTTAATTCTATAATCTAGCACTAAATTGCATTCTTATTTGAGGGATAAAAAAATAGTGATTTTTGTGTCCTTAGAGAAATCTCTTAAAGTTACAAAATATATGCACACATGCAGACACATATATGTACACATGACTGCATGTTTCTCAATGTAATTATGTTTGGGTTGGCATTCTCACTGATGTGACCCAAAACAACTGCCCACACAACTTAGAGGAAGGAAGATTTATTTGCTCATAGTTTTAGAGATTTCATAGTTTCAGTCCATGTGAGGCCTGGGTCTACACATCTCAGGACACGGTGGAGGAAGAAGAGGAGAGAAAGGGCTCTGCTCTCACACCATGGAGGCCAGAAGCAGGAGAGAAAATAAGCAAGATGATTCAGAGATAAAAGCTCAGTCCCTAAGGCCACACTCACAGGGACCCACCATCTCAAGCTACATCTACCTGCTTTGGTTATCACCCACTAAATCCGTTATAATTGATTTACCTACTGATAAGATTACAACCTTCATGATTCAATTATATCAACTCTGAACATCAATGCATAAGCTCTTCAAGGGATAGTCTGTACCTAACCATAACTTCATAGTAACTCAAAAAACTTTCATCACAACTTTACAACACTTTATAATACTATTTTGGTACACTGAGAAATTATTCTTAATTAAAAAATGTGCTTAGATTCCATCCATAACATAGTTTTTCAAATGTACAATGTATGTGCATCTAGATCAAATCACAAAATAACTCTTGCGAATGTTTCATAATTAAAAAATAAAACATATGTATAAAACACATTTATGTACATGATGCATATACATGTATATGTATAATTATGTATATGTGAATATATAAAAATGCCTTTTTCATGAGATGAGTGTAAGAATCATATCTAATGACTTATTTTTTTCCCAGTACTGGGGATTGAACTCAGGGGCATTCTACCTCTGAGCTATACACCCAGCCCTATTTTTTTTTTATTCTTTATTTTTGAAACAGGGTCTCACTAAGTTGTGGAGGGCCTCACTAGGTAGCTGAGGCTGGCCTCGAGCTCGGATCCTCCCATCTCAGCCTCCCAAATGCTGAGATTACAAGCGTGAGCCACCATACCCAGCTCTCTAATGACTTATTATATGTAACACAGTGATTTGTCTGTCTGAATAGACTGAGGATGGATGGGATGGGTTGGTGTTACATCTACAAGACTGGGGGAACTAATGTAGATGCTGACTAGAATTTTGAATGAGTGAACACATGAGTGCAGTCTAATTTTTTATGAAGTTTAGGCAATATAGAAGAAAGTATAATTATGTCAGGTGGAACAAAAGCCAATGTATATAGATAGCATCAGAAATCAAGGCTGTTTAATCAATTATTGCTTTCCAAGCAAAGGGGTCTAAAACTTCAATCAAAGAAAACAAGACTAAAATTTTTGTAAACAAGGTAAAAAGGTCTTAAGAGAGGTTATCTGGCATGTATGGTAGAACTTATCAGAGGGGAGGAAAGAAGTATAGGAGGCACTTGGTACTGTATGCTGGGCTAGATGCAGGTGATCAAGGCTACATTTGAAATGGAGGTTGAGAGAAAACAGCAGGAGAGATGTGATACTCAGCACTAGAGAGCCAACAAGCAGATCTCAAGAGCATTGTGCCCAGTGATCAACAGAGAAACTGCCTCTGGTGGCTGGAGGAGAGAGGAGAAAAGCTGAACCATCTCAGTGAGGCACAGGTGTACTGGGATGTTTCGTCACTGATCACAGATCATTGAAAGACTGAGTTCCAACTGGCTTCAAATAGGTTGTTGAATGGAGCACAATGATTAGAGAGCTGGAAAAATAACCTAATATTTACAACTAGTATTAAGTATCTAAAACAAGTTTAAACCAGAAAGACTTCAGATTAATAGGTGTGCACATTTAAACTCATGCATATCATTCTTTCATAGAATTGCAGACACAACTCTTACTTATTAAATAGGTCCATGCTTAAAATTATATAGGTACACAATGGGGTCTAATTAGTGAGAGGAGGCATCTCAGTCCTTGGAACATCAGCTTTGCTCAGCCTCTTTGCATGTGGTGCAGCCACTTGGAACTGCAGAATGTGGCTCCCTTTCTTACAATTGATTCCTTCTGCATCCTTTGTTGCTCTTGTCCAGGCAGCACTCCAAGGCTTTGATTCTGTGCTCTGAAGAACCCTTCCATAGCAGTGTGTTTCATCTATATGAAATTTTCACCATATATTGTAGAACTTCCTGGATAACGGTGTAAGACCTGTAAAATATCAGAATTCACAAAATAACAAGAATCACAATATACCTTGAAAAGAAATTTGCCAACTAAAAGAATTCTATGTTGGAATGGGGAAAAGTAGAGGAAAGAATTTGGTATGATTAAATTTGAAACACAGGATAATTTAAAAAAGAAGGGAAGGAAAAAAGGAAAGGAAAACAATAGAAATATTGAAGTGTAATAGGAGATTAGTAGGTTTCAGTAAGAAATTATAGAAAAATATTATGAAAACTAAATACTATTTGAAAATTCAGACAGTGGAGAAAATTGAACGTGATTTGAGAGTGAGAACAATATAAATTTTGGAGTTAACTATGAACTAACAACCTAGGAACCTAGGAAAATAAAGAATGTGCATGATTTTTCAAATAGAGGTAGAGGCATGAGCACAGAGGAGCTATATCATTCATTGAGAAAATCCATTCTTACTTTGTCTGTAGGAGCCTCAATTTTCTGAAAGCAATCTGGAAAATTCCTGTCTTGTCAATTTAATTATCCACAGCAATGGTTATATATATATATATATATATATATATATATATATATATATATATATATATATATATATATATATATATATTTAGTGTTTAGATTGGTGGAGATTCAGAAGTTATGACAATGACTGTTTTCAAATAAAGAAAGATGTGTCACAAGGGGAAGAAGTGTCTTAAATGCAATATACAAGACTAGAGGCTATGTAATTAGGAACAATGCAAAGAAATTGAAAGACATTTGCATTTACCCCATAAACACAAAAGTTACTTATTCATTTTTAATGAGTAGTGATCACAACGAGGGAACCAGCTTTCCAGTGAGGAAATAAAATAGTAGTCATGGGCATATTTGTAGTTAGAAAGTTCAAATAGGTGATGTCTTTGAACATGGATACTAAACTTTAGAAGAAAATGCTACCACTATGACTACTATTAATAGCTAAAATTTATTGAATACTTTATCATAATTCAGGTACTATTTTAAACCTGTCACTTACTAATTTATTTGAGAATGATGGGAGTCACCAAAGAGATGACAATAATCAGGAGAAAATCTGTATAGGATGATGCTTTAAAGATTGGGTAGAGGAAATCTTGATGGGGGAAAAAAAGAGCCTGGCATGTTGGCGCACACTTGTAATATCAGCATATGGGAGGCTGAGACCGATCGGAGGATCCGGGTTCATGGCCAGCCTCAGCTACCTAGTGAGGCACTCCACAACTTAGTGAGACCCTGTTCCCAAATAAAGAATAAAAAGTAGGGCTAGGGGTACAGCTTGGAGGTAGAATGCCCCTGAGTTCAATCCCCAGTAGCCCCCCCCCCAAAAAAAGAAAAAAAAACAGTTGTCAATACTGGCTACTTGAGCTAGATAAATCATAGTTTCTGAAACATTCTTTTTTTATTATTGGTACATTGTAATCATATGTCTTAATGAGATACAAGCTGGTAGAGGCATACATGCACACAGCACTCATTTAGCTCTTCCTCAATTCTCACCCCATTCCCTCCCCCCTCCCTCCTTCTCAAGTTCAGTTTAGTGATTGACTTTGAGATGTTTGTGAATGTACATCATGTGCATTAGGGTGTTTTTCTCCCTGTCACTTTCAGTTAAGTCACCTTCTTTGCTTATCTAAGGTTTCTCCTTCTTTGTCCAGAGTCCCTCCTATGACCCACTTTCTCCCTAGCTTCTGCACATTAGGGAGAACATATTATGTTTTACTTTTTGTGACTGACTAATCTCACTTCGCATGTTTTCCACTTCTATCCATTTCCTGGAAAATGACATAATTTTGTTCTTCTTTATGGCTGAGTAAAATTCTATTGTGTACATATCCCATAGTTTTGTAATCCATTCATCTGTTGATGGACATCTTGGCTGGTTCCATAGTTTGGCAATTGTGAATTATGTGGATATAAACAAATACATATGCATAATTTTAATTCACAATTTTAGTTGCAATAATTACAGGTGGTCAAAGATTGCAGGAGAATAATTAGAACATAAGAATTTTTTAAAATAGGTTGTTTAGGATTAATATATCCAAGGAGAATAAATGAACTCAGTTGGCTTCTAACACTACACTTTCTCTGCTTCTTTCCTTCTAATAAAATAGATCTATTTGTTTAATAAAATAGCACTATTTAAAGTCAATTGATGAATTATGTCTATTTATCTAGGTACTAAGCTTGACCAGATATTGTACTATTATTTACTTATATGATTATTAAAAATACATTATGTACATATTTTCATCTACATATGCATTCTATTTATTTTTATTATTTTATTGGTACATTGTAATTATTCATAATAGAACTTATAGTGATATATTCATATATGCACATAGCATAATTTTCTCTGCTCCCTTCCCCCAATCCCCTCTTTTCATTCCATCCTCCTTTCTCTTCCCCTACCACTATTCTGCTAGTCTCTTTTCCATTTTTATGAGTTATCTTTTCTTTCCTTTTTTCTCTCTAGCTCTCACAAGAAAAACCATACAATCCTTGACTTTCTGAATCTGCTGATCTCACTTAGCATGAAGCTCTCTAGTTTCATCTTTTTTACTGAAAATGACATAATTTTGTTCTTCATGGCTGAGGAAAACTCCATTGTGTGTGTGTGTGTGTGTGTATCTATATCTATCTATATATATCTATATCATCTATCATCTGTATAACTATATCTATATCTATCTACCTATAGGTATCACATTTTCTTTACTCACTTAGATCTCTTGATGAACACCTAGGTTGGTCCAACAATTTGGCTACAGTGAATTGCACTGCTATAAACATGACTATGCATCACTATAGTATTCTAGCTTTAATTCTCTTGGAAAGATAGCAAGGAATAGTACAGCTGGGTTATATAGTGTTTTCATTCCTAGTCTTTGAAGGAATCTCCATAATGATTCCCATGGTGGTTGTACTAATTTATCATCCTACCAACAGTGTTTATGTTTCTCCATATTCTCCACCAGCATTTATTGTTATTTGTGTTCCTAATTATTGCCATTCTAATCTGAGATAGATGAAATTTTAGAGTAGTTCCTCCTCCTCCTCCTCCTCCTCCTCCTCCTCCTCCTCTTCCTCCTCTTCTTTCTTCTTCTCCTCCTCCTCTTCCTCCTCCTCCTCCTCCTCCTCCTCCTCCTCCTCTTCCTTCTGCTTTCTTCTTCTTCTTCTTCTTCTTCTTCTTCTTCTTCTTCTTCTTCTTCTCTTCCTCCTCCTCTTCTTCCTTCTGCTTCCTCCTCCTCCTCCTCCTCCTCCTCCTGGTATTGGGAATTAAACTTAAGGACATTCTATCTCCTATCTATATACTCAGGACTATTTTATTTTAATTTTGAAATAGGGTCTTGCTAAGTTTCTAAGAGCATCCTTAAGTTGCTGAGACTGATCTTGAAATTGAGATCCTCTTTTCTCCGTCTCTCATATTCTGGGATTACAGACATATACCACTCCCTGGAGTTTTGATTTGCATTTCCCTCATTGCTAAACACATTGTACATCTCTCTATATATTTGTTGGCCATTTGTATTTCTTTTCAGAAGTGTCTGTTTAGTTCATTTGTCCATTTATTGACTAGGGTATTTTATATCTAATTTTTTTAGTTACATATTAATCCTATCAGAAGAAAAGCTGACAAATATTTTCTCCCATTCTGTAGGCCCCCTCTTCATGCTCTTGATTGTTTTCTTTGTTGTGTGGAAACTTTTCAATTTGATACCCATTGTGTTTATTAATTCTTGGTTTTATTGTTCTCCTGAGCATTAGTAGGTCTTAACTGAGGAAGTATATACCTACATCTATATGTTGGAGAACTTATCCTATGTTTTCTTCTAGCAATGGTATATTTTCTGGTCTAATTTATAGCTCTTTGATTACCTTTTAATTAACTTCTTTTCCCAAGGAGAGAGATAGGCATTCAGTTCTATTCTTCTACATATAGATGTTATTTTCTCAGTTCCATTTATTTAAAAAGCTGTCTTTTCTCCAATATATGTTTAGGATGCCTCTTGCCAAAAATCAGATGACTACATTTGTGTAAATTTATCTTCTGTATCTTATTCCAGTGGTTTACAAAATCTTATTTCATGACATACAATTTAAATATTCCATTTCTAAGGCACTAAAAATAATTTCAACATGTGAATTATTTAAATAAGTGTAGTAGGTGGTGTTTAGACTGCAGCTCTCTCCTTCCTTTTCTTTTCTTTTCCCTATAGGAGAAAAGAAAGACAAATTCACTCTATTTCAGATTGAAATCTGAAATGAGATTTTTCTATTGAATCAATAGACAATATCAGAAAAATCTATGGGGAGGAAATCCATTAGGGTGCAGATAGGAACAGAATTTGAGAAATAAAGTAGCTGGGAGCAAACTCTTTTCTGCTACCATTTTTTCAAACAGTTCTTTTCTTTTCTGTTTCCATATAGCCAACTTTTTTAACATCTGTTTCACAAACACTGAAAATACATGGAAATTAAATTGGGAGGAAATAGAAATGTTACTACAAGAAATATCTAAATAATGATTTTAATAGATGTAGATTGCTCATTTAGTTTTAAAGATACAAATTATGGCATGATAACCACTCACACAATTACTACTGGCACATGCCAATTTATTTTATTAGGAAAATATAATTTTTGCTTTCCATAATGGGGAGGGAATTTATTTAAGTTATTCTTTCTGGGGATAAGAAATTTTAATTTGGAAGTTACTTGAATTTTTTTTTTTGAGATTCTGGAATTCAACCACATAAATAACTAAAGTGATGCTTAATAATTGAACTAAACTAAAGTGATGCTTAATTAATTTTTAATGGAATAAAAATTCACAAGGGAGTATTTGAGAATTTATGTTATGCTTCCCTGCTCCCTTTTAACATTTATTCTGGTGGTTACCACCTGTCCCTATCTAGGGATGAGGACTTGAAATGCTAGAGATTAAATTATCTGACCTTCAACATAAATAAATCTATGAGAAGCATTGATAAGTCAGTTTTTTGAAAACCTGTTCATGTAACTGTAACCTATACTTAACTGACATATTCTCTAGAGATATGTCAACATCATCCCAGAAAGCCAATTAATGAGAGAACAATTTTCAACAATCTATTATTTAAAGTGGTAACTATGGCAACTATATAGTTTTATCTTTTCTCTTCTCTCAGAAATACAATTATTCATGAATCACTGGTCATTTTTCTTTCCTTGCTTCCATGTTACTTTGAAGAAATATTTTATATTTTGATCAGATAGAGTCTACCTACATAAAAATATAAAAGCATGATATTTTACAGTGATATGTTGACAGCATTCACTTTTATGATAAGATAAAAAGTAGGTGACTATATTATCCAATGTAATTCTAAATGAAATCCAATAGTGTGTGAGTTTGTTGTGTGTCTATAGTTTATATGGAACTGAAAAGAACTGGGTATCTAGGGGAATTTTAAAGAATACACTGGGAGAACTTGCCTACTAAATATCAAGATTTATGACAAATGTATAAGAAACAAGAGAGTGCAAAACTGGTCAGAGATATGCAGGCAAATGGAGTAGAATAGAGACATTCAGCCAGGCGTGGTAGCACATGTATTTAATCCCAGTACTTAGGAAGGTGAGACAAGTATCTCAGACTTGAGATCAGTCTCAGAAACTTAGGGTGACTCTATTATAGATATAAATAAATAAAGGGATAGAGTGTGGCTTGGAGGAAGAATGTCCTTGAGTTCAATCTAGTTCAATCTCCAGTGCCCAAAAGAAAAGAAAAAAAAAATAGAGACAACAAAGCCTCATATACACAAACATCCCATTAAACCCATACACAAAACATGTTTCTTTTTTTTTTTTTTTTCGTGGTACTGAGGATGAAAATTGAATGCAGGTTTACTCTAACTCTAGATTCAATCCATAGTACCAAAGGAAAAAAAGAAAATGTGAAAATTAAATTTTATCTTTACATTATACATAAAAATAAATTTTAGGTACATTTAAAATCTAAATATGAAAGGAAAACCTATAATTTTAGGAATTCAGTAGAAGAGAATAATTTACAACATCAGAAAGGAATGTATTCCTTAACTGGAAAAAAAATTAATAGCATTAAAAAAGCCAGATGTCATGGCACAGGTATATAATCTCAATACTTGGTAGGCTGAGACAGGACAAGCACATATTTCAGGCTTGCCTCAGCAAATTAGCAAAACCCTCAGGAATTTAGCAAGATATGGTTTGGTTTAAAAAAAATGGGTTGGAGGTCTGGCTCAGAGAACAACCTTGGGTTCAAGTTCAATCCCTTGTCTAAATATCTATATCTATCTATCTATCTATATCTATCTATCTATCTATCTATCTATCTATCTATCTATCTATATATATATAGAGAGAGAGAGAGAGAGAATTCTATGTATTATCTATGTATATATTATTATATAATACTACTATTATATTATATATATTCAGAATGTGTGAGACACTTCAAAACTGTGTTTTAAAAAAGATGAAAAAAATCTAATGTAATAGCCAAGAGTATTGTACAGGCACTGCATAGAAGGAAAGGTCCCATCTGTGTCACACATATGTAAAGTATTAATCAAGGAGTGCAAATATAACTATTTTTTCATTACATCTTTTCTTTTTCATAAATAAAATGAAAATGGCATGCTTTTTGCATCAATATATGTTTGAAATTGTCCCATTTTTTCTAAATTTAATTTTGTAGGTAATCTCCAAGTATTTTCATTTCGTGAATAACCTAATATTTTTAGTCTGGATAATTTCATGGAAATTTTCATTTCTTCTACAATTTAGAAAAGTAAAAGTCTGCGACTTATTTGCCAGGTACTTAGTGAGTTTTTATATAAAGGATTAAGTGGCCAGGAGCAGTGGTACACACATGTAATCCCAGTAAGACAGGAGGATGGCAGGTTGGAGCTCAGTGCATTTTAACTTAGAGATACTGTCTCAAAATTAAAAAAAAAACTAATAAAATAATAAAGGGAATCATCAAGAAGTCAAATAATGCTGAGTGTTGGTAAGGATGTGAGGAAATATCAACTCTTTTACACTGTTGGTAGGATTGCAAACTAATTCAGCCGCTATGGAGATGAGTGGGGCGATTCCTCAGAAAGCTGGGAATGGATCCACTATGTGATCCAGTTATCTTTCCAAAGGGGCCAAAATCAGAGAACTACAGTAATATATACACACCCAAGTTTATAGCAGCACAATTCACAACAGCCAAATTATGGAACCAACAGCAGGTATCCACTAACAGATGAATGGATTACAAAATTATGGGAAATACACACAATGGATTTTCTACTCATCAATAAAGAAGAATAAAATAATGTTATTTGCAAGAAAATGGAAGGACTTCGAGAACATTATGTTAACTGAGATTAGCTAGTCACAGAGAGTGAAGGGTCAAATGTTTTCTCTAAAATGCTCAAGCTAGGGTGTAGTTAGAATTCCAGAATGTGGAGTAGAAACCTCAGTGGAGCCTGGGAGGCGGTCTAAGATAGTGGAGGGGGAAAAGAGGTTCATCAATGGAAATACTACCACTGACTATGTATACATATGTGACTATACCAACATCATTCTCAGTGCTTGGTATTGGGAAGAGGGAAAATGGGGCTGTTGTGGGGGAGGTCATCAAGTGTTGTGTGCATATATGTCATTGTCAATAAGATTTACATAATGTAAAGATTTACATAATGATGTGAGATTATAAGAGCCAACTACAGATGCACCAGTGCAACAGGCTTTCAAATTTTTCCAAAAAAAATCATATTTTGCAACAATTTCTACACACCATCATTTACTCTCAGCTCTCATTTTGTCTAATTATTTTCATAATTTTTTGTCTAGTTTTTTTACATAATTTACATAATGTAAAGATTCACATTATGATGTGAGATTATAAGAGCCAGCTAGAGATGCACCAGTGCAACAGGCTTTCAAATTTTTCCAAAAACAAAATCATTTTTTTGCAACAATTTCTATAGACCATCATTTACTCTCAGCTCTCATTTTGTCTAATTTTTTTTCACTGTTGAGCTTTTTGATATTTATGTTTTTTTTTCTTTTTTTCCTTACAGTTTATATATAAAGACCTATATCTTTTAGCACTGGTAGAGTTGACCCCTTAACCTAAATTATTATTATTATTATTATTATTATTATTATTATTATTATTATTAATTGGTGCAGTATAATCATACATCTTTGTTAGGTATAAGCTGAAAAAGGCATACATGCACACATTTCTCATTGAATCCTTCCCCAATTCCCACCCTACTCCCTCACCCTCCTTCTTTCTCAAGTTTAGTTTAGTGATTGACTTTGATATTTTGTGAAAGTAAGTCATGTGCATTAGGGTGTCCGCCATCCCTCCATCACCTTATGTTAAGTCAACTTCTTTGCTCACCTAAGGTTTCTCCTTCTTTCTCTGGAGTTCCTCTTATGTCCCATTTTCTCCCTAGATTCCACATATTAGGGAGAGCATTCGATTTTTGACTTTTTGTGACTGACTAATCTCACTTAATAATGCTTTCCAGTTCCATCCATTTCCCTGCAAATGACATGATTTTGTTCTTCTTTATGGCTGAGTAAAATTCCATTGTGTACATATCTCATAGTTTTGTAATCCATTCATCTGTTGATGGACATCTTGACTGTTTCCATAGTTTGGCAAATTGTGCAGCTATAAACATAGATACACATGCATTCATCTGATAGTTTGGTTTCCATTCTTTTGGGTGTATACCCAGAAGTGGTATTGCTGGATCATATGGTAGGATAGTTCCCATTCATCTGAGGATCCTTCATATTGTTTTCCAAAGTTGTTGCACTGATTTGCAGCCCCACCAGCAATGTATTAGCATTCCCACTTCTCCACACCCTCACCAGCATTTGTTGTTGTTTGTGTTCTTGATGATTGCCATTCTGATTGGGGTCAGGTGAAATCTCAAGGTAGTTTTGATTTGCATCTCTCTGATTGCTAATGATGTAGAAAATTTCCTCATACATTTATTGGCCATTTGTATTTCTTCTTTTGTGAAATGTCTATTTAGATCTTTTGCCCATTTTTTGATTGGGTTATTTGTTTTCTTAGCTGTGCTTTTCTTGAGTTCTCTGTATATCCTAAATATTAGACCTCTATCAGAAGAGTAGTTGGCAAAAATGTTCTCCCACTCTGTGGGCTCTCTGTTGAGGTTCTTGATAGTTTCTTTTGCTGCAAAGAAGCATTTTAGTTTAATGCAATCCCATGTATTGATCTTCCTTTGAGTTGCTTGTGCTTTGGGGGTCTCGTTGAGAAAGTTTTCAGCTGTGCCTTTGTGTTGAAATGTTGGTCCTATGCCCTCTTCAAGTAGCTGCAAGGTCTCTGGCTTGACTTCCAGGTCTTTGATCCACCTTGAGTTGACTCTTGTGCAGAGTGAGAAAGTGGGGTTTATTTCCATTTTCCTGCATATGGTTAACCAGTTTTGCTAATACCATTTGTTAAAGAGTCTATCTTTTTTCCAGTGTATATTTTTGACTCCTTTGTCAAAAGTCACTTGACTATAAGCATGGGGGTCTGTTTCTGAAACTTCTATTCTGCTCCATTGGTCTATATGTCTGTTTTTGTGCCAATACCATGCTGTTTTTATTACTGTGGCTTTGTAGTAGAGTTTGAAGTCAGGTATTGTGGTCCCTCCTGCATGGTTCTTGTTTCTAAGAACTACTTTGGCTATTCTGGGCTTTTTGTTGTTCCAAATGAATTTAAGGACTGATTTTTCTATGTCTGTGAGGAGTGACCTTGGCAGTTTCATTGGTATTGCATTGAATCTGTAGATCACTTTTGGGAGGATGGCCATTTTGATGATATTTATTCTGCCTATACAAGAGCATGGAAGCTCTTTCCATCTTCTAAGGTCTTCATCAATTTCTTTTTTCACTTTTTATAGTTTTCCTTATGGAGGTCTTTTACCTTTTTGGTTAGGTTTATCCCTAAATATTTTATTTTTCAGGATGCTGAACACATTCTATGAAGCCAATATTACATTAATACCAAAGCCAAATAAAGATAGCTCAAGAAAAGAAAACTATAGGCCTATATCATTGATGAACTTAGATGCAAAACTGCTAAACAAAATACTAGCAATGCACATTCAAAACCACATCAAGAAAATTATACACCATGACCAAGTCACGTTCATCCCAGGGATGCAAGGCTAGTTCAACATACGAAAAACAATCCATGTAATTCACCACATAAACAGAATCAAAGACAAAAATCACATGATCATCTCAATTGATGCTGAAAAAGCCTTTGACAAGATCCAACACCCATTCATGCTAAAAGCACTGCAGAGAATTGGAATAGAACAACATACCTCAACCTCATAGAGGCAATATACAATAGGCCCACAGCCAGCATCATATTAAATGGAGAAAAACTGCAAGAGTTCCCACTGAAAACAGGAACAAGACAAGGATGTCCATTATCACCTCTTCTGTTCAATATAGTACTTGAGACTCTAGCCAGAACAATAAGGCAAGAGAAGGAAATCATAGGTGTAAAATAGGGAAAGAAGAACTA
Source organism: Graphiurus murinus (assembly GCA_004027655.1). Taxonomy (NCBI): domain Eukaryota; kingdom Metazoa; phylum Chordata; class Mammalia; order Rodentia; family Gliridae; genus Graphiurus; species Graphiurus murinus. Next base: position 67,037 of record PVLC010001181.1, on the reverse strand, counting down.
AAACTATCCTTTTTTGCAGATGACATGATATTATACTTAGAAGACCCAACATAGTCAACCAAAAAACTTATAGAACTGATCAAAAATTCAGGAAAGTGTCTGGATAAAAAAATCAATCTTAAAAAATCAGAAGCTTTCCTGTATGCCAACCATAAATCCACTGAAAAAGAAATCCAAAAACAATTCCACTCACAATAGCACCCTGAAAATTATTATTATTATTATTAATCAATTCCTTTAGTTTGAGATACAAGTATTTAGATACATTATAAAATTTCATTTATATTTTGAATATTAAATTTTCTGGCAGTTCTCTGAATTTTGGGAGACAAGTAGTTGGAATAGAGTTTTCCTATTAGAAACAGTCCCTCCTATAGATGGGTCTTGGCCACAGAGAGAGATAAAGCACCTCCTCTTCTTTAACTGGCCACCTGGAACATGTGAATCTCCATTTTTTTCCCTGCTCCTCCCACCAAGTTCTCTGTGACTCCTGTCAAATCTGTAGAATCTATTCCCTTAAACTCATTATAAGTTGCTTTGGATGTCTGCCTTGTGACTTGCTATATTCAACTTTTCCTTTTTGTTATGTTATGAAGTATTCTTCATTATTTTCCACAATGGGGCACTTGTCAATATTTTCATTTTCTTTACAGATGGACAGTTTGAGTGGCTATAGGATTCTGGGTTTTAATTGGGTGTGGGAGTGCACACATGTAATCTCAATACTTGGGATGCTGAGGCAGGAGGATTGCAAGTTTAAGGCCAGCCTCAGCAACTTAGTGAGATGATCAGCTACTTAGTGAGAATGTATTTCAAAAAACAAAACAAGAACAACAATAAATAAGGCTGTATTATAGCTCAGAGGTAGAATGTCCCAGAGTTCAATCCCCAATAGTGCATGCACACACACACACACACACACACACACACACACACACACACACAGATTTCTGGGCTTTCAGAATGTTTTGTGGTTTAGAAAAGAAATCTTATTTTATTGTATTTCTTTTCAGTTTCATTTTATGTTATGAGGTCTAAAAGTTTATTTCCTGCTTAGATATTTGTAGTGCTTTTTAAATTTTTTATTGGTGCATCCTAACTATACTTCATAGGTTCACAGTGGTAAATATGTACATGCTTATAGCATTCCTTGCTCCCACCCTGCTCCCACCCCTACCCCATAGGTACAGTAACTTCATGTATGGACAGAGGATTATTTGAATAGAAGATCTCCTCCTTCTCTTTTCCCTTTGCCCTCTCTCAATTGTTCCCCTCCCTCATTGCACTAGTGTCTCCTCTCGTTTATCTGAGGTCTTCTTTATTTCCTAGTTTCTCTCTAGCTTCCACATATGACTGAAAATATATGGCTTTTTACTTTCTGTGACTGGCTAATCTCACTAATCATAATATTCTTGAGTTCTATCCATTTTCCTACAAATGATATAATTGTGTTACTATTACGGCTAAGTAAATTCCATTATATGTATATACCATAATTTCATAATCCATTTGCCTGCTGACAGACACATAGGCTGCTTCCATAGTTTGGCTATTATGAATTGAGCTTCAATAATCATGGGAATGAATACTGATTTCCATGCTTTGGGGAAGATACCAAATATTGTATGGTTGGATCATAAGATAGTTCCATTTCCAGTCCTTCAGGGAACCTCCATACTGATATCCATAGCAGTTGCACTAATTTGCCTTTCTACCAATAGTGTTTAAGACTTCCTATTCCACAACATAATCACTAGCATTTAGTATTGCTTGTATTCTTGATAATTGCCATTGCAAATAAGTATAGTTTTGATTTGCATTTCCATGATTGCTAATGATGTTGAACATTTTTCATATATTTATTGATCATTTGTATTTCTTCTCTTTAGAAGTGTCTATTCTGATACATTGCTCATTTTTTTTTTGAACTGTGGATTGAATTGAACCCAGGGGCATTCCACCTCCAAGCTACACCCATAGTCCTAATTTTTACTCTTTATTTTTGAAACACGGTCTCACTAAGTTGTGGAGGGCCTCACTAAGTAGCTGAGGCTGGCGATGAAGCCAGATCCTCAAGTCTCAGCCTCCCAAGTACTGGGATTACAAGTGTGTGCCACCATGCCCAGCTACATTGTTCATATTTAAATTGCATTTCTTTTTTGTTGTATTGAGTTTTTATATATTCTAGATATTAACTTTTTATCAGAGAGGTACCTGGCAAAGATTTTCTCCCATTCTATAGGATCTCTCTTTAGGTCCCTGATGGGTTCTTTGGCTGCAAAGAAGCTTCTTTAATCTGATACAGTATCACTTATTGATTTATGTTTTTATTTTCTGGGCTTTGGGAATCCTTTTGAGCAACTTTATACTGGTGGTTATGTTAGAGAGATGATCCTATGCCCTCTTCTAGTAGTTGTAAAGTCTCTGGTCTAATTTCTAGGTCCTTTATGTATTTTGAGTTGACTCTTGTGCAAGGCAAGAGGTTGGGGTTTAGTTTCATTTTTCTACATATGTTTAGTCAGTTTTCCCAGCTTAATTTGTTGAAAAAGCTATCTTTTCTCCAGTGTCTTTTATATTGTATAGTTGTGAGGGTTAGATTCTGTATCTTCTATTCTGTTCGATTAAGCTCTGTGTCTATTTTTGTGCCAATATCATGCTGTTTTTGTTACTATAGTTTTGTAGTATAGTTTGAATTCAGGTGTTGTGATGTTTCCAACATGATTTTTGTTGGTAAGAAGTGCTTTGGCTATTCTGTGTCTTTATTTTTCTTATGAATTTTAGGAGTGGTTTTTTTTTTCTTTCTATTTCTGTGAAGATTTCTGTTGGTATTTTAATGAAGATTGCATTCACTCTCTATATCACTTTTGTGAAACATCTTTTTGCTTGTTATTTTATATTTGTACTTTTTTATACACTTTGAGTTTTAGAAAATGTTCTCTTCTTCCTGGTCCTCTTCTGCTAGGAGTTTAAAAAGGGAATACTCTAGTTTTAATTTTCTATGTGCCCTTTTCTTTAGGATACCATATGATCTATATCAATGAAAGAAATTGTATAGTTGTAACTAATTTTATTTGATAAAATTTGTTAGTTTTACAATAATTTTATATTTACAGAGTGGCAAGATAGTACAGATGTTACAAGATAACTTACCTCCAGTGTCTTCTGTCCTTACCATTTTATGTTAACATGCTACATTTGTCATAATAATAAGTCAACCTTGATGCAGTGCTATGAACTATAGCTTATGCTTTACATAGGTTTCAGTATTTGCCTGATGTAATGTTCCCTTTGCAGTTACTATGATGAACACAGGATCTAAGTGTGAACCACCACACTTGGTTCAAAGTAGTATTTTTTAGGAGCTGCTATTTCTTTAATGGAATGTTTAGTTTGGTATGTTGCATACAATATTGTTATTAAAGACACTTCTACTTCTCACCAAGGTGGATTTTGATGGAAATGCACCATTTCCAGTTAAATCCCAAAAGACCTTAATATTCTTTATTAGTTTCAGCTATTGTCAGAATTGAGGTCAAAAACATATTTAGAAAAGGAGGTGATCAGAAAGTTTAGAGATTCTTACCATTTTGTCTGAAAATTTTCTTTTTACTCAACAATGATGGAGCTCAAGGGCTTCAGATATGCCTCATTAAAACTTAGAGGAACATCTATTGGCTTTAACTCACAAAGGGAATGTTTGATGTTAGTGAGAAGGGTATACTCTAATCAAGCCCTATTCTACTGGTTCTGAGCATATGCTATGCTTTTGATGCAGCTTGGTTTAGAGAGCCACTAATGTAGGCAATCGGACTCAATGCTTAGTCTGATTTATATACCCCTCCCATTATGACAATAAAACTCTACAATATTTTATAACAACCCACTTTACACTATCTCTTTTACCTTCATGTTCCTGGTAAGAAACAATAATGACAAGGAATAGATGCTCCAATTTGCTAAATTGTTGAGGGTCTCCCTAAATTGCTAAGGTTGACCTTGAACCTATAACCTTCCTGTCTCAAGCTCTCAAGTACTGGGATTGTAGTGTGTGACACTGCATCTGGCTTTTAACCTTTTTTCTTGAAGATAAGGTCAGCTTTTGGGAAAAAAAGAAAACTGTTCTCCTTTATATCACATTTATCATTTTGATTTTATATGAACACTTTGCATACCAGTAAAAAGAGACAATTAAATACACTCATTATTTACCATTAGATCCATATGTAAATAATATATGCTTAGTATGTTCAGTATAAGCAAAATTATAGTCTTATGACTATTTTGAAATAAACCCATTTTGAAAGCATTTGAACTGTTTTGTTCATTAATCAATTTTTATTTGAGGCCTTATTTATCACATGAATTTTCTGTGCCCTTCAGAATAAAGATAAAAATTCTTCCATCACGCTAAAATGACATTTTGATATGACAGATACTTTAAAATGTAGATAAAGCCATCATCTGCAGAGGGAACTTCAGATCTGCCTAGATGACTGTGCTTCCAGCAAAGGCCTCCACGATGCCCTCACATCGTCTTGTGCCTTATGACACTTTGTGCTCATTAATTCTAGACTCCCCTAGACTCCCATGCTTTTTGTTAAAGCATCTGAAAGCCATCATTTTAGTTTACTATTTACAATTTATTTACCATTACCACCACCTTCAATATATTCTCGCCCATGACCCACAACTTAAATAGGCTTTTGCTTCCCAAGTTAACAATCTGCATGACATTTTCCCCTTGTTTATGAAACAATGATACCTTTTTTTTTTTTTATTATTTTGGTACTGGCGATTGAACTCAGGGACATTCTACCTCCGAGCTACACCCCCAGTCCTATTTTATTCTTTATTTGAAACAGGGTCTCACTAAGTTCTGGAGGGCCTCACTAAGTAGCTGAGGCTGGCCGTGAGCCCAGATCCTCCCTCTCAACCTCCCAAGTACTAGGATTACAAGCATGCACCACCACACCCGGCACAATGATACCTTTTTAATTGCTCCTTTAATCCTTCTCTTTCTATAAATATCTATTAGATGTTGATGGTTGTTGCACTTTCAACTCTCCAGCCTCCTAAGGGCTTGCCATGTGTTTCCCTAGATGACCATGTCATTGCCACACCCTCTGTCTCCACCTCTGTTCCTCTGATGCTCAGTTTTAGAGATGGACATAGTCCTCTTCTGAGCTCCAAAACACATTGCTAACTCGCTCAGTTTCTTCTAAGTCAACATGCCCACCATGAATCAAATGTCTTCCTTTATAGCTTCTTCCTTCTCACTTCCTGTCTTTTGCTGGTGATTCCTCTTTCCTCTGCATTTGCTCCCACAAATATCAAATGCCAGGGGATAGAATAACAAACTAAACATGGTTCATGCCTTCTGGGGGGTTACAGTCAGAACAAAATGATAATAATTTTCAATAGATCAAGATGGTGGTCAGATGATAAAGCAAATTAACATAATATAAATGTGCAAGAATAAGCTGCTGCTTCTTTTCCCTTTCTCCTTCTCCTTGTTCTTCCCCAGGATCTACCTCAGGCATGTTGAGTGACCACTCTATCACTGAGCTACACTCACAGCTCACTAAGATTCCATTGGACCTACTCTGATGATATTCTCTGTCAATTTGCAGCAAATTGTGAATACTGACAGAAATGACAAAGTGTTCAAATGCCATCAGTCTCCTCTCCAGCAGAACACTGGTAGTGTCTCCCCTCTCTGTACCCCAGCACCTCACTCCAGGTGTTAGACAAGTATAAATGAAAAGTTTAATTAGTTTAAATCCTTCCATAACCTGCAAAATTATGAAATACTTAGTTCAAAAGGCTCTTTAGACTAAAAATAGAAAAATCTTCTAAAAGTGCAAACTTAGGAGTTAGATTTTCTTCTAAATCTCTACATTAATGCAAATTAAATGAGCAATTTCTGGTTGTTTTTGTGCCTAAATGAGATCCTTGCCTGTCTGAAGCTTTTGTAGAGAAAACATAGGCAGAAATATACTGCCACATTAAAAAAAATGTGTTGATAGTTGGAACAAATTTTGGAACACTAAAACAGTGAATACATCCTGTTAATTCTACAAAACCATCCACCCTTTTGTTTTATTTAAAGATACAGTACAAATAGTCTTATACTTCTAAGTTTTTTATTTCTAAGGGTAGGTTAGGGCACTTTCCTCCTCATTTGACAAAAGACTCTTATGTTGATTAGAATCTGTGGACTGTGCTAAGCTGAACTTAGTCTAATAGTAAAGACCTTTTGGAGCAATTTGATTTTCTAAGAACTACAGACCAGTCCTTTCTTCCTCTGTCTTTTCTCATCTTTGGGCAGGATGCTGAGGCCAAATACTAAATGGAAGCTCAATCACTGTTGTTTAAATGTGCTTTAGTTAACTATTTTAGATTAGATTCACAGTTAACATACTACTAAGAAGCTCAGTGTTAATGTGCTTTCAAAGAGGGATTGTCCCTGATAGAGTATGTTATCAGTTTGATGCCCCTGAAAAAGTTGATGTAGTATTGTAAATCCTGAAGCATTTCATCCATTATTGCTAAAGTTTCCATCATGGCTTGGCTATTTTGTGATTAGTCCCAGGAAAGACAAGGATTAAAGAAATTTAGATATTTTAACTTTAGATTCACCAGAAGGTAATATTTCCTGATCAGAGAGGCTTTTAAATAGCTTGATATTACCTGTCTAAATGTGAAACATGGAAAAGGTTCAGCAAGAATTTTGTGGTTTGCAAGTCCTATCCAACATAGTTTATTCTCTCCAGACCTAACCTTCCTGAAGGTGATGTGTGTTCTTCTCTTTTCTCATCCATCCATGCCTGGTATTCATGGGCAAAAGCAGTATGCTAACTTTTTCAAACTTATAGCCATATTATAACAAACATCCTATCCTCAAATTGTTATTAAATTGTACTCACATTAACATTTTAATCTAATGTGTTCATTTATTATTTTTACAAAAAATTAGTTTCTGTCTTATAAATATACTATAATACATTTCCATAGTGGTAGAAAATTAAGCTGTGTTTAGTCCTGTACAAACATTGCTAACATGGACTGCTTTATATAATCTCACTGGACATGTGTAATAATTTGTTCAAGGTACCTATTTAGAAGTGGAAGTGCTGTGCACAATTTTGCTTTTTTATATTTTTATTGGATATTGTGAGTTTCAAATTCACACAACTTGGTGTGATGCCTTCACAAATGGGCACAGCATAATTTCTTTGCTGGGAAAACTTGATTTCTATATGTAGAACAATGAAACTTGACCCCAATTGCTCACCTAGCACAAGAGTCAGCTCAAGGTAGACCAAGGACCTAGAAATTAGAACATAAACTTTGTAATTATTAGAAGAGGTCAAACAAAATCTCCAACATATAGGCACTGGAAAAGACATCCTCAACAAGACACACAAAACTCAGGAAATAAAACTGAGAATTAATAAATGGGATGGCATCAATTTTTTTGCAATTTGTTTGGGTAATCTATATTGTTCAGCCTTCCTGATTTAAAAATTTAATCTTTTTAGTGTTTGATTTCTTTGCCTATACCAATATGCTTTTGCTGTGTTCTTTCATTTGTGTTTAATAAAATTCTGAATTGTTTTCATTATTATTCCTGCTCTAGTTTTTCTTTTGTTTGGGGGAGACTAGTATACCTCTTTTATTTTTCTATCCTTTTGTTTTCAAATTTGTTTTGGCATTGTGCTTGCATGTGACATTTATATACCAGTATATTTTTAAAAATTCAGTGTGGGAATTCCAGTCTTTTAAATGGCAAACTTAATTCACTTAACTTCTTCAGAGTTACCAATATATTTGGAATTAATTTTTCTCATGTTATTTTCTACTGAAGATAACTTTTTTTCCAGGTTCTTAGCCTTTTCTTCCTTCTATGGAATTCATTATTTTTTATTTGTTCCTCTTTTTCCTATTTACTAGTTGAAAGGTTATATGGTCTACTACTTTCCTATAGTAAGAAAAATTTTCTAAAGCATACCAACATTATACTCTTCTTATGAAGAAAAAATAGACTTTAGAACATTTTAATTCTTATTACACCTATTTCATCTTGAGTGATATCATTATGTGGTACTTTAGATCGACTTCTTAAGGCTCCCCAGTTAGTTAATTGTATCATTTACAATTTTTATGTACTTTTATTGGTGCATTATGGTTTCACATCATAATGTAAATTATGTTGACAATGACATACATGCACATAGAACTTGGTGCCCCCCACCTCCCCAGCCCCTTCATTCCCATACAGGGTACTGAGATTTATATTGAAATTTTCACATATGTACACATAATCAGTGATAGTAATTCTATTAGTGAACCTCACTCTCCCCTCTCCCCTTCCCTTAGACCACCTCCCTGACTTCACTAAGGTTTCTCTACCATTATCTGTAGTCCCTCTGATATCCCAGTTACTCCCTAGCTTGTGCATATTAAAGAAAACATATGCTCCTTCACTTTCTGTGACAGGTTAATCTCACTTAACATAATGTTTTCCAGGTCCTACTATTTTCTTGCAAATGACATAATTTTGTTTTCTTTATTGCTGAGTAGAATTCCATTGTGTGTATTTCCCATAGTTTTGTAATCCATTCATCTGTTGATGGACACATGGGTTGATTCCATAATTTGGCTATTGTGAATTGTGCTGCTATGAACATGGGTATGCATATATTACTATAGTTCTCTGGTTTCAACCTCTTTGGAAAGATACTCAAGAGTGGTATAGCCAGATCATAAGGTAGATCCATTCCCAGTTTTCTAAGGAATCTCCACACTGATCTTCATAGTGGTGGAACGAGTTTGCAATCCCACCAACAGTGTAGAAGAGTTCCTATTTCCCCGCATCCTCGTCATCAATTATTATTTGACTTCTTGAGGATTCTCATTCTGGTTGGATTTGATGAAATCTTAGTGTCGTTTTGATTTGCATCTCCCTAATTGCTAATTGTGTTGAACATTTTTTATGTATCTATTGGCCATTTGTATCTCTTTTGTGAAGTATCTATTCAATTGAGTTGCCCATTTCTTGATTGGGTTATTGGTTTTTTTGGTGTTAAGTCTTTTAAGTTCTTTGTATATTCTAGATATTAATCTTCTGTCAGAGGGATAGTTGGTAAAGATCTTCTCTCATTACATAGGATTTCTTTTTAGACTCTTGATGGTTTCCTTTTTTTGTTTTGTTTTTTTTTTGTTTGTTTTTGCAGTACTGGGGATTGAACTCAGGGGCATTCTACCTCCGAGATACACCCCCAGCCCTATTTTTTATTCTTTATTTTGAAACCGAGTCTCACTAAGTTGCGGAGTGCCTCACTAGGTAGCTGAGGCTGGCCGCGAACCCGGATCCTCTGGTCTCAGCCTCCTGAATGCTGGGATTACAAGCGTGTGCCACCACGCCCGGCTGACGGTTTCCTTTGATGTACAGAAACTTCTTAGTTTAATGTCACCCCATATATTAATTATTGTTTTAATTTCCTGAGCTTTGGGGATCTCGCTGAGGAAGTTTCTACCTGTGCCTATATGTTGTCGTGTTAAACCTATGCCCTCTTCTAGTAGCTTCACCATATCTAATCTAACTTCCAGGTCTTTGATCCATCACAAATTGACTTCTGAGCAGGGTGAGAGGTATGGATTTCATTCCATTTTTCTACAAATGGATAACCAGCTTTCCCAACACTATTTGTTTAAAAGGCTGTCTTTTCTTCAGTATATGTGTTTGGCCCCTTCAAAAATCAATAGATTATAAGTATGTGGCTTTGTTTCTGTATCTTCTATTCTGTTCCATTGATCTATGTGCTTGTTTTTGTGCCAGTAACATGCTGTTTTAATTACCATAGCTCTTTAGTATAATTTGAAGTCAGGAATTGTGATACCTCCTGAATGGTTCTTATTGCTGAGAATTGTTTTGGGTTTTTTGTTTCTCCATATGAAATTTATGACTGATTTATCTAGGTCTATGAATAATGACATTGGTATTTCGATAGGGATTGCATTGATTCTGTAGATCACTTTTGGGAGAATGGCCATTTTGATGATATTTATTCTGCCTAACTAAGAGGAATGGAGATCTTTCCATCTTCCAAGATCTTTTTCAATTTATTTCTTTAGTGTTTTAAAATTTTCATTGTAGAGTTCACTTACTTCTTTGGCTAGGTTTACTCCTAGAAATTTATTGGTTTTAAGGTTATTATGAATAGATTTTTTTCTGTATTTCTTTCTCCATGGATTCATGGTTGGCATGTAGAAAAGCTACTGATATGTTTAGGTTAATTTTGTATCCCACTCCTTTGCTGAATTTGTTAATCAGTCTTTGGTTAGTTTTGGGGGGGTCTTCTAAATATACGGTCATGTCATCTTCAAATAAAGATAATTTTAATTATTCTTTTCCTATTTTAATTACTTTGACATCCTTCTCTTGTCTTACTGCTCTGCAAGAGTGTAAAAGACTATATTTAAAAGGAGTGGTGATAGTGGGCATCCTTGTCTTGTTCCTGATTTTAAAGGGAATCCCTACAGTTTTTCCCCATTCATTATGATGCTGGCTTTGGATTTATTGTATATTATCTTAATGATGTTGAGACATGTTCCTTCTATTCCTATTTTTTGAAATGTTTCTAACATGCATGGATGTTAGATTTTGTCAAATGCTTTTTCAGAATTTTTTGATATGATCATGTGATTTTTTTTCTTAGTTCTATTTATGTGGTGAATAAAATGTATTGATTTGCATATGTTGAACCAGCCTTGCTTTCCTGGGATGAAACAAACTTGGTCATGATGTACAATTTTGTGATGTGGTTTGAATATGCATGACTAATATTTTGTTGAAAATTTTTGCATCTATATACATCAATAATGTTCTATAGTTTTCTTTTCTCTTTTCTTAAAGTATCTCTATTTGGTTTTGGTATTAAGGTGATATTGGCCTCATAGAAGGTGTTAGGAAGAATTCCATCTTTTTTGACTTCATATAATAACTTGTGAAGTGTTGGGACTAGTTCTTTTTTAAAGGTTTTGTAGAATTCAGCTGGGAATGCACCTGGACCTGGGCTTTTCTTTTATGGCATAATTTTTTTTTAATTTTTATTTTTATTCATGCATTGTAAGCATACATCTTTGTTAGGTGCAAATTGATAAAGATACATGTGCTCACAATTCTCATTTGACCCCTTCCCAAATTCCCACCCCACTCCCTCACCTTCCCTCCCTCTCAAGTTCAGTTTAGTGAGTGACCTTGATATACATTAGTGTCCCCCATCCAACCCCCTCGGCTAAATCAACTTCTTTGCTTTCCAGTGTCTCTCCTTTTTCATCTGGAGACCCTCTTATGCCCCATCTTCTCCCTAGCATCCGCAAATTAGAGAGAACATATGCTTTTTTACTCTTTGTGACTGGCTAATCTCACTTAATGTTTTCCAGTTCCATCCATTTCACGGCAATAACATGATTTTGTTCTTCTTTATGGTTGAGTAAAATTCCATTGTGTACATATCCCATAGTTTTGTAATCCATTCATCTGTCGATGGACATCTTGGCTGGTTCCATAGTTTGACTATTGTGAATTGTGCAGCTATAAACATAGATGCACATACGTCTGTCTGGTAGTTTGGTTTCCATTCTTTTGGGTAGATACCCAGCAGTGGTATTGCTGGATCATATGGTAGGTTCATTCCCATTCATCTGAAGATCCTCCATACTGTTTTCCAGAGTGGTTGCACTAGTTTGCAATCCCACCAACAGTGTATTAGAGTTCCCACTTCTCCACATCCTCGCCAGCAGTTGTTGTTGTTCGTGTTTTTTATGATTGCCACTCTGATTGGAGTTAGGTGAAATCTCAAGGTAGTTTGGATTTGCATCTCTCTGATTGCCAGTGATGTGGAACATTTCCTCATACATTTATTGGCCACATAATTCCCTGCATCTTCTCAGATCACAATGGAGTGAAATTAGAAATAAACTCCAAGAAGACCCAAAGTAACCCTGGAAACACATGGAGGCTGAACACCACATTGCTGAATGAAGACTGGGACATAGAAGAAGTAAGGAGAGAAATTAAAAAATTCCTAGAAACCAATGAAAATAGAGATACTACATATCAAAACCTTTGGGACACCTTAAAGGCAGTACTGAGAGGAAAATTTATAGCACTGAGTGCCCACATAAGAAGAACAGAAAATCACCAAATAAATAACCTAATGACACAGCTCAAAGCACTGGAAAAACAAGAACAGTCTAACCCCAAAGCCAGCAGAAGACATGAAAATCAGAGTAGAAATTAATGAAATAGAGAATAAAAAAACAATACAGAAGATCAACAAAACCAAAAGCTGGTTTCTTGAAAAAGTAAACAAGATAGATAAACCATTGGCCAACCTAACCAAAAGAAAGAGATAATCAACCCAAATTACCAAAATAAGAAATGAAAAGGGTGATATTACCACCAACAATATGGAAATACAGAAGATAGTCAGAAACTATTTTGAAAACCTATACTCCAACCAAATGGAAAATCTAGAAGAAATTGACAAATTTCTAGACACATATAGCCTTCCTAAATTGAGTCAAGATGATATCAAAAACTTAAATCATCCAATAACAATCTTTTATGGCATATTTTTTTATTGCTGTTTCTATTTCTTTGCTTGCTATTAGTTGATTTAGATTTTCTTTATCCTCTTGATTAAATTTAGGTCGTGTGTAGTATGTATGTGTTTAGAAATCTGTTGATTTCTTCCATGTTTTCCAGTTTATTGGAATATAAATTTTCAAAATAGTTTCTTATGATCCTCTGAATTTCCCCACTGTCTATGATGATGTCTCCTTTTTCATTTCTGATTTTATTATTTGAGTCGATTCTCACGTTCTTTTGTTTAGGCTGTCTAGGGGTTTATCAATCTTGTCAATCTTTTCCAAAGCCAGCTTTTTGGTTTGTTGATCCTATGTATTTTTTTAGTCTCTATTTCATTTATTTCTACTCTGATTTTAATTACTTCCTGCCTTCTGCTGGTTTTGGAACTGGACTGTTCCTGTTTTTCTAAGTCCTTGAGGTGCAGGGAAATAAATTACAATTTTTGACTTTTCTGGTGCTTTTTTGTGGCCCAGGATATAATCTCCTGTGGATAATGTTCCATGGGCAGCTGAAAAGAATATGTATTCAGCTATTGTTGATTGAAATATTCTGCATATGTCTACTAGGTCCATTTAGGTTATGGTGTTCTTTAGGTCTGATGAGTCTTTACTCATCTTTTTCTGAAAGATCAATCTAGTTCCATGTTGAAGTCTTCCAATATTATTGTATTTGGGTTTATTTGAGACCTAATGTCCTGAAGATTTCATTTTACAAATGTGGTTATACCCACATTTGGGGCATAAATGTTTACTATAATTATATCTTCTTGCTGGATTGTTTCTCTTATTAATAATAAGTGCCCTGCTTTAGCTCTTCTGATGTATTTTAGCTTAAAGTCTACTTTGTCAGATATGAGCATTGCTACCCTGCCTGTTTTTGGTATCCATTTGCATAGTATATATTTTCCCATCCTTTCATCTTTAGTATATGGATATCTTTGTCTGTTAGGTGAATTTCTTGCATGCAACATATAGTTGGATTAGGTTTTTAATCCATATTTCCAGTCTATGTCTTTTAATTGGCAAATTAAGACCTTTGACATTCAGCATTATTATTGAAATATGATTTTTGTTTCCTTTCATTTTGTGTTCTACATTCTGTTTGATATAGTGTAGTTTCTCCTTTGCTTAGTTGTCAATCTGGTGGAGTTCACCTCTTCTCTGGTTCTAGAATTTGCTTCTTTTTTCCTCTTTATGATTTATTTCTTTAAGTATTTTATCTAGTGCTGGGTTGGTAGTCATGAATTTTTTTAAGATTCTGCTTATCTTGGAATGTTTTATTTCTCCATCAATTCTGAATATCTTTGCTGAATATAGCAGTCTTGTTTGGAAGTTGTTTTCTCCCAGGGTCTGGAGTACTTCATAACAGTCCTTCCTGGAATTCATGACTTGGGTTGTGAAGTCTGGGGTGATTTTTATTGTTTTACTTTTGAATCTCATCCATTCTTTTGTTCTCACTGATTTTAAGGTTCTTTCCCTTACTTCTATGTTAGTCATTTTTATTATGCGGTGTGGGGAGGTCCTTCTTTGATCTTGTCCTAACAGTGTTCTGTATGTTTCCTGAACTTGGGTGTCTTAGTATTTTTCTATCTTTGGTAGTTCTCTGAAATTATTTCTCTGAAGAGGTCTGATACTCTTGGTCTGTGCTTCTAGAACTTCTTCAGTATCTTTTATCCATAAGTTAGGACATTTTGTATTGTCCATTATTTGTTGAATGTATAAGTTTTCTTGTTGTAATGTATTCTGAATAATGTTGACTGTACTTTCAGTTTTAGATTAACTGTCTTCCAAGAGTGATACCCTGTTTTCCATGTGGTCTAGCCTTCCAGAGTTGGTTTCTATTGCTGCCTTCAATTCATTTTTTGACTCCTTCATTTCATTTAGAGCTTCTTTCTGGTTCTTTCTTAAAGCCTCAACTTCCTCCTTCATTTCATGTATGCTGTCTTTAAGGCCTTTCATATATTTAACATCAAATTCAGCATTTTCTTTTTTGTATTTCTTGCAGATCAGTATTGGTGATCTCCCTTGTTGTTGAGTTGTGGGAGTTTATTATTTCCTCGCTATTCCTTGTTCTCTTATTTTCAGATCTCTCAGGTTTGTGTTTCTGTTGTCTTGGCATCTTTTTGCTTTTTTGTGTGAGTACTGTGTTTATTTGTTATTTCTTTATAATAAAGTGTATGATAGGGGTATTATCTTCACCTCTACCAATCTGACTCAGATAATCAAAGTTTTGAGTTTGACCTTGAGAGCCTCTTTAATTAGATACAGTTCTTTGTGGAAGAAAACCGGAGTCTCTGGTAGGCTGAAAGCCACTATGTTCTCCTGGCCCAGGCTCTGCAGGGCCTGAGACTATGATATTCTATTCAGAATCTGCAGCCTACTGATTGGAATTTAATGCACCCCAGATACCGCTGCTGCTCTGCTGATGGTGAGCCCATAACATTGCAAAGTACTGATCTCTGGCCTCTGTGACCTGTGGGCTTAGGCTCAGCAGAGCCGAATTTATGGTCCAGCTCACTGAGCTTTGATGGCCCCTGGGACACCACTCCAGATCTGCTTGCTATAATCATGTGAGATATTTTCAGTCACTAGCATACATTCATGCCAGGTACAAACTCTGCTTGCAGAGAGAGGGTATTGAATTTCCAGCTCGTGGCTGGGATCAAGTGATACCCTGCAGGGCCCCTGGCCTCTTGGTATGGTTTGGTCCAGATGGCACTTCTGTAGCTCTCTACCCTAGGCCCAAGGTCTGGCAGGAAGAGATTCCACAGTTCTAGGATGGGGGCTTGGGGGTGGCGTCGTTCCTTGGTCTCTGGTCTTGTGCTGGTGCTTGTAGTGCCCAAACATAGCCAAGTGCAAGTTCACTGCTTTTGGAGCCTGCAACTTGGTGGACTGAGCTATTTTCCCCACACACCAGGGAATGATGTCCCAAGGTGATCTCTAGGGACCTTGAAAGGGATCTTCAAATTGTTGACTGCAGTTTTCTCCTGCCTGCTCTAAGGGCTATCTATTAAATCACATTTCTGTAAGTCCCTGTGTCTGGGCATGGCTGTTTCCCACTGGAAGAGCTTGTTACTTCCAGTCCTGATGGGTGCTGATCACTTTTCTAAATTTCTGCTGGAATAGATGGGTTCAGCCATAGTGTCTGGATCTAGCAGGTCCCTGTTGCACATGCAGAAAAATTCTAACTGCTTTTAGTGATGGTCTATAGTCACCAGCCTCACAACCATCCACAGATTCTTCCTGGAGGTCTCTGGAAGCCACAGTGCCAGCAGCCACCAGCTCCGGTGATGCCTGGCTAAGATGGCACTGCTGCAGCCAGTCTCTCCCCAAATGGTATGTGTGGAGAGCTTACATAGTTCTCTGCCCTTTTTTCTAGTTCTTGTTCTTCCACTTTTCAGATTTCATTCTTTTGTTGAGTTTTGAGCTGTTCTTCTGCAGAAGTCATTGGTTTCTTTGCTGAGGGTCTCTGGAGGCTGCAGTGCCAGCAGTCCTGGTGTGGTTAAGCAAGATGGTGCCACCTTGGTCCCTGCAGCCTCAGCCGGTCCTCAGGAGAGGTTTGAGGGATATTTTTCTGGCCTCTGCTCTTTCTTCTGGCATTGTTTATGCTGCCTTTCAATTTTTCATTGCTTCATTCAATTTTTTGCTGCATTTTTTCTCTTCAAGGCACTGCCTTCAGGACAATTTAGTTTTGAGTGTCAGTGCAACCAAGACATGCTGCTTCTCTCAGTCACCATCTTCCAAGAAGTCCCTATCATTCACAGCATTTAAAACTGCTTTACCTTTGCTTCCTGTTCAACACTTTGTCATACTTGGTTTAATTTCCTTTTTACAGAAATTTGTGTTCAATTGTTATTTAACTGGGTTTATCTGAGTGGTAAATTGGAAGGATTATTTTTCCCCTTAAACTTCCATGGTAATTTGTAGGATTTGGGATTCTGCATTGTCAGCTGAATCACACTAAAGATAGTATGCCACTGCCCTCACTAGCTTTGGGAAAGATGCTTTTCAATTCAGTTGCTTCTTTGGAGATAATCTGTGCTTTTACTACATTGCTCTTTACCTTTTTTTCATGTTATTTATTTCATCACAATTTGATTATGTCTAACTTCATATTTACTTATCCTGATGGAACTCATAGTTTTCCAATATTTCTGATGGTCAGCATATCTGAAGTATTCTAATCAATTTCTTGTTAAATAATTTTTCTTCCTGATTCTTACCTTTTATTCTTCCTGTACCACATATTTATTCATGCTGTAACTTCTCATGTCAATTTTTTTTTTTTTTTGCGGTACTGAGGATTGAACTCAGGGGCATTCTACCTCCGAGCTATACCCCCAGCCCTATTTTTTATTCTTTATTTTGAAACCGAGTCTCACTAAGTTGTGGAGTGCCTCACTAGGTAGCTGAGGCTGGCCGCGAACCTGGATCCTCTGGTCTCAGCCTCCCGAATGCTGGGATTACAAGCGTGCACCACCACGCCCGGCTTCATGTTAATTTATATTACCTAACTAATCCATATTATTTTTCATCTATCTTTGTACTGAATGATGGTTAACTTTGTCATTTCTGTCATCCTTTATATATTTAATTGCAGTGGTATTTTTAAGTACTACAAGTCTATTTCATCTTCACACTCCATAGCTCATCTTCCTTGTATTTTAGTTTTTGTCATGCTTCTTGAACTTTGTATTTCATAGATCATTCTTTCCCCTTTTGTTTCTAAGATAACTCTTATTCATTCTAATCCCCAGCATTATGCAAGTTCCTCTCAAACCTGTAATCTTGTCTCAGCCTCCAAAGTACTGGGATTTCAGGTTTGCACAACCATGTCCATTTTAGCACGGAGTCTAAACTTACCACCTGTCATTGTAATAACATGTTAGATTGTTGTCTTACTTTCTAAACTATCAACTCCATGAGGGCCATAAAAAGATGATGATTAAGACTATGTACCCAGTGCCAAGCAAACTTTCTATGCATCATAAATATGCAATTAATCTTTATCTTATGAAACAAATACATGCACATATTAAATTAGTAAATGAGTAATAGATTTATTTTTCTTTAGTTTTGGTTGTCATATCATACATATTCTTAAATATAATTATGCTTATAATGAACTTAAACTCCAATTCAGTTTCATGCACATAATTGCTTGCCTTATCCTATATATAAAATATGTTAAAGAAATTTATATGAATTGTTATGACTATTTCCTACATATATAGGAATTTCTGGAATTAATTCCTATCTCAGACATTTGGTAAAAGGTTCTGGTGGTAAAAATTTGAAGTGCTGGATTCTCAGAGATCCTTTAAACTATATACTCTCCCTTGTTATTTTGTTAGCCTTTGCACTGATCCTATACCCATATCCCATCAGTAAACTTTATTTTCATCATTGCACTGGAGATGCTGAGACCATGTTAATATTTCATTGTATCGAGTTTAATTTATAAAGATAATCTATGAATATGGACAAAACAAGTGTAAGCTTCACTTGTAAAAACTAAAATAAATTTTCCCTGAAGAAAATTAGAGCCATCATAGGTAGGGGATGTAAAGGAGGCAGATATTATATACCTGATCCCCGGTGGTACTGGGACATCACTACAGGGGGAAATTCTGAAGTGAAACAACAGAAGGTCTCCTTGCTGACTTATCAGTGGTATCTGTGCATGAGTTACCAAGAGCTCTGTACTGGAGGTTCTAGGAGGAAGGAAAGCAAGTAAGCATCAATGCACATCTGGGAGTAGATAATGAAAAGTGATGCAATGATATTCTTTCTTTTACTCAATTATTCTCCAACATATATTAAAATATTTAAATGTTCTATAAATAAAACACAAGTATATTTTATTTTTTCTTTATATATATTTGATCTAGACTTTCAATAATATATTGGGATTCTTTCATAAGAAGTGATGTTTCTCTTTATAATTTTAGAAACATATTATGTCCATATTGAATGAAGGCAGACCTAGTGAGTTTATTCTATCTATATACTTTGTTCAGTTCTATTAAAAACAAAATAAAACACAAGAAGCCTGGAGCTGAAACTTTCCTTAAAAATTGGGAATGCAGATAGAAGTTAGTTTATATATTTTCTATCCTTCAAACTTATATAGAGTAAGTATGTTCTTGACTTTAGAAATTTAAATTCCACTCAGCTCTAACCTGCTGATAAACATGAAATAGAAATTTCATTGCAGAATAGTAGGGTTTTTTCATCTCCATATGTTACAAGCAAGCTGTACCTAAAACACTTCTTTGTTATTGTAACGCATGAACCAATATCTAGTGCTTAAAATTTATGGAGTGTTCGTCCTATGCCCTCTTCAAGTAGCTGCAAGGTCTCTGGCCTGACTTCCAGGTATTTGATCCACCTTGAGTTGACTCCTGTGCAGAGGGAGGAAGTGGGGTTTATTTCCATTTTCCTGCATATGGTTAACCAGTTTTGCCAATACCATTTGCGAAAGAGGCTATCTTTTTAGAGTGTATATTTTTGGCTCATTTATCAAAAATCAATTGACTGTAAGCATGTGGGTCTGTTTCTGAATCTTCTATTCTGCTCCATTGGTCTATGTGTCTGTTTTTGTGTCAATTCCATGCTGTTTTTATTACTGTGGTTTTGTAGTAGAGTTTGAAGTCGGGTATTGTGATACCTCCTGCATGGTTCTTGTTGCTAAGAACTACTTTGGCTATCCTGGACTTTTTGTTGTTCCAAATTAATTTAAGGACTGATTTTTCTATGTCTTTGAGGAGTGACTTGGAAATTTCATTGAAATTGCATTGAATCTGTAGATCACTTTTGGGAGGATGGCCATTTTGATGATATTTATTCTGCCTATCCAAGAGCATGGTAGATCTTCCATCTTCTAAGGTCTTCATCTACTTCTTTTTTTCAACTTTTTATAGTTTTCCTTATAGAGGTCTTTTTCCTCTTTGGTTAGTTTTATCCCTAAGTATTTTATTTTTCGGGGTGCTATTGTGAGTGGAATTGTTTTCTGGATTTCTTTTTCAGTGGATTTATGGTTGGCATACAGGAAAGCTTCTGATTTTTTAAGATTGATTTTGTATCCAGACACTTTGCTGAATTTGTTGATCAGTTCTATAAGTTTTTTTTGTGGAGTTTGTTGGGTCTTCTAAGTATAGTATCATGTCGTCTGCAAAAAGGGATAGTTTTAGGTAAAAACTTTCTCAACAAGACCCCCAAAGCACAAGCAACTCAAAGGAAGATCAATACATGGGATTGCATTAAACTTAAGAGCTTCTGTGCAGCAAAGGAAACTATCAAGAACCTCAACAGAGAGCCCACAGAGTGGGAAAAAATTTTTGCCAGCTACTCTTCTGATAGAGGACTAATATCTAGGATATACAGAGAACTCAAAAAAACCTCAGCTAAGGAAACAAACAACCCAATCAAAGGGCAAAGGATCTAAATAGACACTTCACAAAAGAAGAAATACAAATGGCCAATAAATGTATGAGGAAATGTTCCACATCATTAGAAATCAGAGAGATGCAAATCAAAATTACCTTGAGATTTCACCTAACTCCAATCAGAGTGGCAATCATAAAAAACACGAACAACAGCAAATGTTGGTGAGGGTGTGGGGAAGTGGGAACCCTAATACGTTGTTGGTGGGATTGAAAATTAGTGCAACCACTTTGGGAAACAGTATGGAGGATCCTCAGATGAATGGGAATGAACCTACCATATGATCCAGCAATACCACTTCTGGATATCTACCCAAAAGAATGGAAACCAAACTATCAGACCATCGCATGTGTATCTATGTTTATAGCTGCATAATTCACAATTGCCAAACTATGGAAACAGCCAAGATGTCCATCGACAGATGAATGGATTATAAAACTATGGGATATGTACACAATGGAATTTTACTCAGCCATAAAGACGAACAAAATCATGTTATTGCCGTGAAATGGATGGAACTGGGAAACATTATGTTAAGTGAGATTAGCCAGTCACAAAGATTAAAAAAGCATATGTTCTCCCTAATATGCAGATGCTAGGGAGAAGATGGGGTATAAGCGGGTTTCCGTAGGAAAAAGGAGAAACCTTCAAGAAGCAAAGAAGTAGACTTAACTGAAGCGGATGGACGGGCGGGTGGGGGAACACCCTAATGCACATGATGTATTTTCACAAATATATCAAGGTCAATCACTAAACTGAATTTGAGAAGGAGGGAGGGCAAGGGACTGGTGTGGGAATAGGGGAACAGGTTAAATGAGAAATGTGTGCATATATACCTTGTACCTAACCAAGATGTATGATTATAATGCACTAATTATTATATAAAAATAATGAAATAAAATAAATGTACACATTTTTATAAACAAAAAATCTTATGGAATTTGGAACAGTTAGAGTAAGAAAGCCAGAATTCTGAATATAGCAATATATACAACTAGGAAACCTATATACAACTATTCTAATAGATACAAACATGATTTATTCTGTGGGAATTCTCTGACCACAAAGTCTTGGCTGTGTTATATGAGATGTGTGTTGATTTGTTTTTATAAAAAGTTACATGCATTTTATGTTGGTTTCTTCATTCATTCTGAAAGCATGCAAGACTAATTTGAAATAATTTTATATGATATAAATTTATCTATTTTCTAAACACTGTCTCTGTGAAAATTCAGTAAACCAGTAAAATTACATCATAAGTTTTAAAGTGAAAGTTGCAGTAATATAATAATAAATCTGTATATGATAATAATCTGTACTGCATAACATAATAATAAATATATATAATATTCTGAAGAATGAAACTTATGTAGCATTGCCAATTCAATCCTAGAATTTTTGAGTGAGCATAAGACAGAGATTCTCAATGTTGTAAAAATAAAACTTATTGATATTATTTTAGATAATTTCCACTGAAATTAATTTCACAAATTATAAGATACTACAGCTTGGATGAGAATTGTTTAGAATATTTCTGGGATCATCTAAGTTGGTGCTAATATTTGTTCTCATTATTCTTTTTTGCTTTAGGGAACATTCTTGTTAATGTCATTATCATTTGAGCAATTTTAAGGAGCTCACAAAGCTAACATATAGAATGATTATGGCTGCAGTAGCATTTCTGAAAGTGATGTCATTAGAAGAGGATTTGGTCACTTTGCAGGCAATGTATTCTGTGAACTCAGACACAAGTGTCTCATAGCTGAGTGGAGAGGAAAGATGGCTTCTTTGCACATTTCATGAGCATTTTACATATTTATGAGCACATGCCCTGAAGTTAAGTTCCTGTTTGAGTTGACTACTTGCTCATTTTGCATCTTTGTGTCATGACTTATCTCTGTGTACCTCAGTATTGCTTTTGCAAAAGGAGGATAGTGAAAATGTTTAAACCATTGGTTATGGTAAATATTAATATATATCCACTTGTAAATTCCTTAACATAGTGTCTGGTTAAATGAATGTTGATTCTTAAATTGTTACTATTAGTTTCTTATTATTTAACCAAATTATAATGAGAACCTCCTCTAAGTAATGAGTATTTCCTATTCTACCTGTTTCTTTACCTATTTTTGAGTGATTGAAATACTTCAAATTTATTAACATAAGATAACAGTCCAATATTTTCATTTTTATTACCTAATGCTTTTCAGATTTTTCCCATTTTGAAACCATATGATTTTAATCAATCAAGATTAGTTTATTTATCATTAAAAACATCTTTATTTCTCTATCAAGACATCTGATTAAAATGTTGTATTCCTAGACACAGAAAATATCCTAGATGACTTAACTATCATTTGGATATCATTTTGTTGTATAACTTTATGGAAAAGTCCAACATACATATTTTCTTCATTGGACTTAGAGACATTTGCAAAATAAAATTATCTCTGATTCTTCATCAGGGATCCTGAAATTCTGTATTGATTTTACCACAAGTCAGTTTCTTGACCTGTGATAGTAACCTGATTTGTGGGCCCTCCATGTTTCAAACCTTTGCACATATCCAGTTTAACTGACAACAGTGCTGCTCTGGAGACCCCAGGAACTATCGTCACTGACTTGGGGATTTTCATTCCCTGTCACCTCAAATGTCATGGCAGAGACATTCGTCACAAGTCTCTGTCACTACACAAATAATGGGGCGCTGTGATAGTTGCTCCAACATACACAGTTTCACTGCTCCTGTGACAGGTCTAGCTGTTGGCTACTTGAGGTTATGGAGAAGTTCAGACTCGTCAATACAGGGTGGGTAGACAGGAGCTTGCATGTGAAAAGGTGCTGTGCCTGACCACCAAGGCTGCCAGCTAAGTGAAGGATAGCATCAAAATGAGAGCCCCAAGGACTGGGATGGCATTTATAGGAAAAATGAACCAAACATGGCCCTCTTTCCTCTAGCAGTTGGTTACTGTTAAGAAAAGGCCTTCAGCCGGGTGTGGTGGCACACACTTGTAATACCAGCATTTGGGAGGCTGAGACCAGAGGATCCGGGTTCGCGGCCAGCCTCAGCTACCTAGTGAGGCATTCCGCAACTTAGTGAGACCCCGTTTTGAAATAAAGAGTAAAAAATAGGGCTGGGGGTGTAGCTCGAAGGGAGAATGCCTCTGAGTTCAATCCCCAGTACTGCAAAAAAAAAAAAAAAAAAAAAAAAAAAAAAGAAAAGGCCTTCATAGGACAAGCACTACAGAGTTAGTTCTTTAGGGTCATATGTGCACTGTGACAAAAGTTGCATGGAACAGTGAAGTGTCTTTCTTCTCTCTCATACCTCTGGACCTGAATGGAAGGGATAGATTCTGTATTTCACATCATGTGAATAATTACCTTCTATTGAGTAATAGTAAGAGCAATACTAAGATGCTTTATTGAACATACTAAGATGTTTTTCCATTGTTTATTATGTTGGTATTGTAACATATGATTTGAGGTATATAGCTTGAGCTGTTAGTATCAGGATCCTCTTGCCTCGGAGTTATAACCACCCCAGTTATTCTGGAATATATTTTAAGGCATATCAAGCAAGCTACATTGCCACATCTCCTTGCAAGTGTGAAAGGAGGCAGGGTGTGGTATACAGGCTCCCCACACCATGACATCTTTCAGGTTCTCCTATGCCTATTATATCCCTTCTCTTATGATGCAACAGCTGTGTCTAATTCATGTCTATCACCATTCTTCCTAGCCTATCTCACTGCATCTATATTCATATGATGTGACTCACCTAATTAACAATTGAGGTAAATGTATTGCCTAGGGACATATGGTTATGAGAATAGAAATCAAATTCCTTTTTTTAAGTACTTTGTGTAATCCTTTTCTCTGGTATATTATGATATATCATTCTTTTCTACCTGAACCTTATGATGCTACAGTAAGGACTGCTAGCTGCTATTACCTTGGTTCCTCATGGGCTCATTTTCTCTTCAGTTAAGTTGATTTTTGCATTGGAACTAGAATCTTTCCCATGCATATTAACTGCATACCAATCTTTCCTCTTTTTTCTACAAAAACATTAATGCATTATCAACATATGACTAGAGACTTATTTAAGAATTGACTATTAGAAGACCAAATAATATTATTTTCATATATGAAAGTATCATCACCTTCCTCACTAGCATGTATGGGGAAGGAGAAGAGATACCGGGGATGGGATATGCAAGGAAACATACCAAGAGATGTTGTTTTGCATATACGAACATATGACTTTGAATCTCACTATGATATGTAATTATATTACACCAATAAAGTTCTAAAAGTAAATAAAAATAAAAATAATAAAAAGTTTCAACAATATCTATAACAACAAATTAGGCTTTGTGATAAAGGTGTCTCAAGAATGGGGGGAGACTTTCCTATTTCTTGTGCATGAGCCTGGAGGCCACTTCCTTAATATTGACAAGAAAGCTTCTTAATGGCAGCATTGATGGGAGAAGAGCACAGGGATTAGGACGGTAGGACAAGTCAGAAGGGCTTAGCAACATGAAGAGACAGGTGCTACTGTATTTCATGGGCTTGCTTTTGTTTTGCTTTGTTTTTGCATTGCATCCAGGACCTTGTACATACTAGACAACCACTCTACCACTGAGTTATACCCCCAGTAACTAGGAAATTTTAAAGAAGAAAAGCAAAAAGAGTATAGAGATAATTATTTTTTGAGAATAATTGACCTGTAGTATGAAGACTACTAGTAGAAAAATAATAACCAGTTCCAACAAAGTATCTGAATTGTATTATTCTATTCTTCCTACCATGACAAAGTATCATAAGCTCAGTGGTTTGAAATAATAGGAATTTATGTTCTAAGAGTTCTGAAGATCAGAGGTCTGAAATCAAGGCGTCAGCAGAGCTGTGTTCCATTCCTTCCAGTACCTGTCAGAGCTAACTTGTTTCCTTGCCTTTCCAGCTTCTAGAAACCAGCCAAGTTCCCCAGCTCTCTGCTCCTTCTTCTACATTCCAGGTCAGCCGCAAGACACCTTAAGATCTCTTTAACTGTAAGCCCTGCTTCCCTCATCTCATCTCCTTTGATGGTTCCTCCAGCCTCCCTCTGATAAGGATTGTGATTACACTGGGCCCACCCAGATTTTCTTTATTTGAGTGAAAAATCATTTAATGATGTGCTTACAGAAAGAACCTAGGCTTCCAAAATCATACTCTTATAAATTATCTGCCACTTATAAAGCACATCAACTTTGATGAAGAAAGATTTCTGTATTCATGCCCAGGAGTTTCAGGCTTGTGAAAAATAGAATCTACCTGGGTTCTCTATCTTCACCATTCCTTTGAGAATTCAAGAGGCTAGCCAAGTTATGATGTTTAAATCCACTGGTCCTTGCAGATGATTCATTTAGTAGTCCTTGACTTTAAGTTTTATTGCATTTAAAGAATTTTCAAGTTGCCTTATCACCAAGAAGTATAATTATTTGTTCACTATTATCTTGGGAACTTCTCACTGGCAGGCTTTAAAAAAATCAGCATTATTATCCACATCTTCTAACTTGTTCTATTTTTAAATTATATTTATTGAGTAGAAATAGAAGCTAGAATTTGTGTCAAAAGAGCAGTGTTTCATAATGAATTGCTCAAGTGGGAAAGAGAGAACTTGTCTTTCTTGAATGTCTTCTATTTTAACTGTTTGGATTAAATGAAGGTGTATCTTACCAATTGGGGTTATTTTCCTTTGTTTTTCCCCTTCACTGCCCATATGTGTTGCTAAAGTAAATTGACTTACATCTAAGGTAGATACTATTAGGAGCACATTCAAAACTCTGGTGAAGTTCAAGCTTATTCTATCCCCAAGGAAAAAGGGATCTCATTATACTTCAGTGCGTGATTTCTATTCTTGGCACATCATTCTGCTAGGGAATGTTGATAGAAGAGTAGTGGGAGCATAAATAGAGCAGGTCTGCATAAATGTTTCATGGGTCACTTTCACATGACCCAGTGGCTACCTGCCTCTTTGTAGACTGTTACAGTCAGGTTGGGAAACCTCTCATTGGTGAGAGATAGCTACTGCCCATTGAAGGCCAGAAATGAGATGAGATGGCACTCAGAGAAAGGAGCGTTAAAGAAATTCAGTTAAGCCTGAATCTAGACTAGACAGGGAACTCTAAGTTCTCATCTGAGATCTATCCTTTACATAATAAAAAGTGCACTATCCCACTAATATCCAATTCACTTTAGAGTCCTAGATGCAACCCATGAGGCTCAACCCAGGTGTTCCTAGATTTAGCCTTTTCACTATCTCAGAGTTCATCAGAGTTCAGATAAATATTTACTACAAATTTATCTGACTCCTTTCTGGAAGTGGGTAGCAGCTCAGCATTAATGATATTGTGTGTGTGTGTGTGTGTGTGTGTGTAGATGTTTCTGTGTGTATATGCATACAATGTGTTGAATGCCTGCCCAAATGTGATGATAAAATATGGAAGGAAGCTTTTATCTACCTTTATTTCTGTTATTTCCTGACCTATTTTAAATTTCTCTCTTCTTTTACTCTCTTTGTTAGTACTCTCTTCACAAACTCTTGTCCTTTTCTTAAGAAATTATTCTGTACTGAGTTAATATGAAGTTAAGAAGTGGTGCTTGATAGAAATTATCAGAAGCTATGCAGTGCTAAGAAATTTTTCAAATATTCTAGTGCCTTAAAATTGAGCACATACAAATATACTTACTGATTCTATATGCAAACTTCTATATCATGTTTCCCTACAAAATGCTAAAATATTCAGTTTACCCAGAATCCTAAATGTCTCAATGGCTAAGCTAGTCACTGCAGTGCTACAGTAATTTTAGAAAAAGACTGAGTTTATCAAAGATTTTACCCTTGTTAAGGAAGAACAACCTGTACTACTTGTCAAGGTTTCTTTGTTTTTTTCTTCTTAATTAAAGCAGGATCCTGGAAGTAACTGCCTAATTAGGGCAGTGTTGAGAATATGAAGTAAGCAGAGTAGAGTGAAATTAGCTAATCTTTTTCAATTTGGGCTGTATACTGATAATCACCAAGGGAGATTTTAAAAATATTTCCACCCCCAGAGATGTTGTTCTAATTGTTGTGGCATGTGAGATGTGGGGATTTTATATTCCCCCTGTGACTTTCATATGGAGTCAAGGTTTTGAACCACTGAGTCAAAGATTGAGAGGGATCAGATTCTATCAATTGCCCTTTGGATAGCAGTAATATTTTCATTTGGTTGTATATATATGGAAACAATATTGTATTAGTCAAGGTTCTCTAGAGTAATAGAACTCACAGAATATACATATCACAAAAGGGGATTCATCAAATCAGCTTACCCTCAGAAATGGTGTAGTTCCAAGTGGTTGCCAGCATGCAGAGAGCTAGAGGAACCAGCTCCAGCAGTCCAAGAGCTGGAGTCTCAGAATAGGAGCAACAAATGATGTTGTCCCAGTCCAAGATGAAAAGGCCAGCAAACTCCCTGGAGGAACATTGGTGAAAGTCTAGCTTGAAGAGAAAAGGGGCCTAAGTTAGATATCCTAAGCAAAATAAGAGATGTGTGCATGTATGCATGATTACAATGCAGCAATAAAAAAATTCTTAAAAATAAAAGTAATAATAAAAAGACACTGCTGCTCACATTCAGAGTCAGACTTCCCCCTTCATCTCATCAACGCCCCCAAAATCAATAATCTAGGTATTTCAGGATCCAGTCAAGTTGACAATCCAGATTAACCATCACAAATAGAGATTGTTATGGAAATATTCTTTTAAAAAAGAGGTATGGCTCCTATCAAATTTGAAAATGGAGGAATTCTCTGAAAGGAAGAAACACTAGTGTACTCTTATTCTGAATGTACTCATTATTTATGTTAAGATTTGATATAAACTGTATCATATTATGTGGAACAAGAGGTGCTCCCCTTTTGTTGCACAAAATTACCATTATCAATGGTTTTAAAGATGAAAATTGAAAAGATTAATATGAATAAAGGTGAGTCTCAAAGTAAGCCTGATCTTATTAGACATTCTTCTACTAGGGTTCATGCTTGAAGCTTTACTTGATAATATTTTTATGTAAATTCTAGAATTAGGAAAATTAAAATTGGATTTTAAGTATAAAATATTAATATGGAACATGCTATTTCTTAGAATTTAGATAAGTTTTTATGATTCATAAGTTGCTCTTTCATTCTTTAGTCATAAATGTAATATCCAAGAGGTAGAAGGATAAGAAGTTATTTGAAAGCATTCTTATACACACGTACATATATATACATATACACATATGCATAAAACATATATACATATATCTATATATAATATATAAAACACACACACACATATATATTACATATATAAGTTTCCCAAGAAGTTAATAATTTTTAAAAATGAAGAAGTAAGTCTTTTTAAAAACATTTTTCAGACAAGTGAAAAATTATTTACTTTTATTTTTATGCCAATTAAAAACAATTATGAGATATATGACAGCAATATCTATTATTTCCAAGGATTTGTTACAATATTTAATAGTATTACAAGTTATTTGGATAAAAGCAACATTGCTTGTTTTTTTTTTTTTTTTTTTGCGGTACTGGGGATGGAACTCAGGGGCATTCTACCTCCGAGCTATACCCCCAGCCCTATTTTTTTTTTTTTTATTCTTTATTTTGAAACCAAGTCTCACTAAGTTGCGAAGTGCCTCACTAGGTAGCTGAGGCTGGCCGTGAACCCGGATCCTCCGGTCTCAGCCTCCCGAATGCTGGGATTACAAGCGTGCGCCACCACGCCCGGCTCATTGCTTGGTTTTTGAATACCTAAAATTTTTGTAATTACTTGAGATCCACAAATAAGTCAGTATATACATATCATATACTGAAATTACTTTAATTATGTAAAATAGGACTTTATGTTTGTCATGTTGAAATAGAAAAATAATAGCAACCTGATTTTATTAAAAGAGGTCTTTTTGGGCAAAGTAAAATATATCAGAGTGTTTGGTTTACTTCCTAGGAGTTTTCATTTGATTCACTTGGTACAAACAGTTCTGTCTTGGGTAAATAAATGCTTTGTCCTTATGCACAGAGCTTACAACAAAGAAGCCGTGTGTGTGTGTGTGTGTGGTCTAATAATCTGAAGAACTTGGCTAGCCCCCAAAGAAAGAAAGTTTATCATTGATTTTTTATTATTTTGTTTTATTTATCACCTTTACTTCAGCTATTCTTTACTGGAATACCATGTAGAGGTGAAGGCCCTCAGATTTCAAGTGATAATACTAAGACTCACACAGTTCACTGCAGTTTCCAAAGTTATACAGTTGTTAATTACAGAGAATGAAATTTAATTCTGTGTAATTTTAAAACATTTTCTTTCTCTAGTAAGCATTTCCGTGAGAAACAATATTGAGAAGGCTAGTCACCTTCATCTCTAAACCTCTTAAAAACATATCATGATTTTAATCCTTGTCTTAGAGTTGCAGAAAATAGGGGACCATTAAAAATCTGACCTGAATTATAAGTGTTAAAATACAGTCAAAATAAATTCTCAATCATTCAAAGTATTTAGAGAGGTTATAACAAAAGCAACTTAAACAATAAACATCTATGTCCCACAGTATTCAAAGGTGGGTGGGGTGCCAGTCTGGTTGGGTTTTTCGTGAAGGCCCTCCTCCTGATTCGTAACTGGCTATCTTCTCCTGTATCCTGACAGCTGATGGAGGGTTCAGATTTCTTTGTGTTCTCATAATGGCACTAATTCCTCATGGGCTCCACCCAGTGACCTCATCTAAAACTATTACCTCCAAAGCCATCACCCTAGAGATTGGGGATTCAACATATGAGTTTTTAAATGAAACAGACTGTTAGTCCATTGCATGATCAAAAGCCTGCTAAAAGCCTTCAAATAGCAGTACCTGAGCTGGAGATGTTAAAGGTTGAGAAGATGTCAAAAGAGTCAATTACCATACAGGTGATGAGCTGAGCAGGGTTGATACTATACTCATTCATAACAAGTTCGTTTGTACTGGACTTAAATATATTCAGGGCCATCCTTGGGCATAGGGTTTTTTGTTTTGTTTTGTTTTTCATAACACTTGCATATTTTTAAAATTATAGTCTCTCTTTCAATTTTTCACATTTACTCTGTAATGCCTTCCTTCCCACACCTTAGACTATTGTCAGTTGTTAGACAACTCACTTTAGTGTCCTATTTTTAACTTCTAGTTCTATTTAGTCAGGAATTATTTTTCTCCTAATCTGAGAGATTCTTCTTAGAACTCAGTCTTTACCAAAATTAGTGATTTAAATGTGAGGATTTCTTACAGTGGCCAAGAATTTTGGGGAAAAAAAGTTTTGTGTTCTTATATTTATACTTAGAAAATGGCTACCTATTTCATGCTATCTAAAGGTCCTTGCTTCATAGAGAAATAGTTTGTGATTCTTTAAGAAGTATAAGGCAACCCTTATTTATTTATTTGTTTATTTATTTTTGTGATACCGGGGATTGAACCCAGGGGTATTCTACCTCCAAGCTATACCCCCAGCCCTATTTTTATTCTTTATTTTGAAACAGTGTCTCAATAAGTTGTGGAGGGCCTCACTAAGCAGCTGAGGCTGGCCACAAACCTGTAATCCTCTGGTCTCAGCCTCCCAAGTACTGGGATTGCAAGCGTGCACCACCACACCCGGCTCATATTTGTAATTTTTTTTTTTTTTTTTTTTTTGCAGTACTGGGGATTGAACTTAGGGGCGTTCTACCATCGAGCTACACCCCCAGCCCTATTTTTTTTACTCTTTATTTTGAAACCGGGTCTCACTAAGTTGCAGAATGCCTCACTAGGTAGCTGAGGCTGGCCGTGAACCCGGATCCTCCGGTCTCAGCCTCCCAAATGCTAGGATTACAAGCATGTGCCACCACGCCCAGCTTCATATTTTTATTTTAATCTTTAAATGTTATACAAGAGAATAAAACAAAATGGAACCTGCTATACTTTCCTCATTATTGATAAGAAAATAGGTCCAATGAACCAAGTAAATTTGATTAAAACCTCAAATTAACTAGCAACAGAACTCAAATGTGAATATAAGGCAGCTGAATTCCCTATCAACATTGCAATAACTAGTATTAACTTCTTACAAAGTCACATTATAGAACTGTAGAGGGGACAGGCAGAAACACTTCAAGAATGTGTTAACCAAGTGGTTCTCTTTGCCAAGAATATCATCAGATATTCTTTTGTAAGAATATCACTATAGTAACTATTTAACTCATTTTCATCTGACCAATGATGCGCTCCTATTTGGTTTTACCAAACAGATTACTGTTTTGATTATTTTCATTTCTCTTGTGCTACTTTCTCAATTTAGTAGTTATGGTGCAATCTTGAAATCATTCACTCATGAAACACATCCGGGTGTTGGCAGACACTGCTGAATGTATGTGCTCAGTGAACTCATATCTCTATTTCTTCCCCACTGCCACTGCCAGAGTGAGTTTGCTATAAAGCACAACTCAATTATCTTCTGTCTTTATCCTCTGGGAAAGTGAAAGGCTGGGCAACCAGGGTGCAGAGGGAGGGTTGGAGACTTCAGACTTCTTCTCCCTGACTATTTATTACTGAGTAACTGGGGAAAGTTTATCATTTATGTTCCCAGGCCCTCAGCTGGAAAACGTAAATGATAACAACAATAATATAAGTCTCTGGTAAAATAAGCACAACATAGCACCAAGAGAGAGAAGTAAAACCTTAAATGTCAAATACCTGGCTTAGACTACTGATTCTACCTATTTTTTAAGTAACTCAAGAGAATTCTTTTAACTTTATTTATTTAATGTTCTTCTTTAAATTAAGTATGATACCATTAGCAATTTCATAGGATTACATAGCAAAATTTCTCAGTCAATTTTAATTTATACTACCAAAGTAGCCAATAAGAACTAAATTTTAAAAATAAAAGTTAAAAAAAGACTGGGTTTTATTAAATGACACATATGTGAAATTTAAAGCATTATAAAATAACATTCTTTTAACACTGGTGCACAGGCTTCAAATTTGGACACAATATGGTGTTTTATATATTATATCATTTCTGCCTAATAGTAGTGAACCATCTAATCTAATCAAAGAGGAACTAGTGATTTGATTGATTTTAACAATATAAACAATAGCTATTCATGTTCATGAGAATAATTTTGTAAAATTTTGAAAATATGGAAATTTTTAATTAATTTAATTAGGAAAATGTAATAATGTGAATATTATGTTTACATTGTTTGAATTGTTTATACTATATTACTTTGCAGACTGTTATAAATTATCATTTATTTTTGATTTAAGCAAATAGATCTATTACATATTTCAAATATAAGAAAATCATTTAAAATATTGTAAGAAAAAATATTTACATACTAAATTTTTATATTTGAGGGAAACGAGCTCATGAAAATTTATATTTGTTTGGAAATATAGTAAAAAATTCAAAACAATCATATGTAAAGTTAATCAATTAATCAAAATTTCAGGCCCTATCATATGCCTCTCATAGTCAAAATGAAAAGTCGAAGTACCTATAGTTCTTGATATTTTAGTGAACCATAGTGTACCACAGCTATACCGATCAGTTTAGACCATTGAACACAGCATTACATTGGTCATAGCAAACACACTGATCAGTTTAGATTATTTCTTATTAAATAAACTACCCAGTTTGTTCCTTTAATCAACTCAATACGATGTAAATAGCTTCACTTTTTATTATATTCTTAAGTATCTCTTGAGAAAAGATGCTGAATAAAACTCCTTTGAAAGGTCAACCATTCCTGGCTTTTCCCCTTCTATGTTAAAAGGAAACTGGCAGTGCATTGTATTTGTGTCAAGTAGCTGTTTCTATTTCCATTTTCTTCAGCTACTAAAGCTATCTAGCAGCAGCAGTGTTCAGTGGGCCCAAGGGAGCCAAATATCACTTTTCCAGGTGGCGAGCTGCCAGTATACGGCACACAGTTGAAAGTCATTGGCCAACTTCATTCTATGGCAGAACCAAAGAACATCATTTCATGTACACCTTGTGTACAAGACCAGCTCCCAACAGCTGATGGAATGGAAAAAAGAGTCAGATTTGGAAAGAGAAAGGGAGGAGGAAAGAGAGAGAGAAAGAATTTAGCTAATTTTCTGAGCTATTATACAGTAACATTTTTCACTTTGAGAACAGAAAGTTTTAAAACATTATTGCCAATTTACAAGAACTTCTCTCCTGATAGCTAGAACAAAATTCTCAATTTGCCCTAATTAAAATACTAGTTTGGGGGAATGAGTTTTCATATTTAAATGGAACATTAAAAAAAGTTAAATCACTCTAAATGGTTTTTGAATTGCATTCTCTCTATCAGAATTGCTAACATTTTTGCCTGAGGAGGAAAAAAATCAATGTATGAATATAATATCAGAGTGGAGTAGAAAGTGGCTTTTATATAATAAATATTTTGGCTATTATGGAGTTTGTATTTAAGTGGGAAGTATTATGAGTTCTACCAATGGGAAATGCTGAACGAGATGTTGCTTTTAATAGCTATGTAAATGGAAACTTGAGGCCTGCAGAATGTATGATCAGAAATATTATTTCAGGAGCTGGATAGATATGTCTACAAGTAGAACATTTAAAGTAAATGGCTATAAATCAAATAAAGAAGCAAACTATAGCCTATAAGATCAGAGCTGAAGCCACAAGACTTGGATCCCAGTTCTAAGTCTACTAGTTACAAAGGGACTCAGGCAACCTTCCTGGGTCTAATCTACAACTAAGAAACTTTGTTTGGTTCTTTACATTATTTTCTTTTTCCAGACAATATTACTTGGTTATAGTTCACAATCAAATATTCTTCTGAGCAAGGATTATTTGTAATAATCCTTCATTATCTTCATTTTATGACATGGAACCATAAAGAGGAATTCAAAAATGCACTATTTTCCTGATGGCTCTGTTTCTCAATACAAACTGATAATTTTTTTTTTTTGCGGTACTGGGGATTGAACTCAGGGGCATTCTACCTCCAAGCTACACCCCCAGCCCTATTTTTTATTCTTTATTTTGAAACCGGGTCTCACTAAGTTGCGGAGTGCCTCACTAGGTAGCTGAGGCTGGCCGCGAACCCGGATCCTCTAGTCTCAGCCTCCCGAATGCTGGGATTACAAGCGTGCGCCACCACGCCCGGCTCCAAACTGATAATTCTTAAGTCTTGTGCATGTTGAATAGCCTCTGTGTGATGCCAGAATACTGAAGGCTCATTAGATTTTTATTATCAGATAGAAGCCTCATGACAGGATAAAAAATAAAAGCACTGCACAAAATGTAGAAAAAAAAAAACTTTCTTAGTAGTTTTACTTTGCTAGTTTTCCCATTCCTGTATTAAAGACTGCTAAAACTGGTGCTAGTTCAGGTGCTATGGAATACACATTTACCTTGACTTTCATAAGCTTAGAGATTCAAAAAGATTACATAGTTCCTGGTGTCCACAAACATATACAATCATCCTACAGAACCACTATGCATATTAGAATATGACTTAGAGAAAATTAATTTTATATTTTATTTTCATATTTATTTATTTATTATTTATCTATCTATTTATTTTTGTGGTACTGAGGATTGAAACCAGTGACATTCTATTTCTGAGCTACATACCCAGCCCTATTTTATTTTTTATTTTGTAACAGGGTGTCACTAAGTTGCTGAGGGCCTCATTCAGTTGCTGAGCCTAGCCTTGAACCTCCAATCCACCTGTCTCAGCCTCCCAAGTACTGGGATTACAGGTCTGAGTCACCATGCCTGGAATTATTTTATATTTTGTGCTACTGGGGATTGAACCAGGGACATTCTACCTCTGTGCTACATTCCCAGTGCTTTTTTTTATTTTTTATTTTGAAACAAGGTCTTGTTAGGTTGCAGGGGTTCTCACCAAGTTGCTAAGGGTGGCCTTGAGCCTGTGATCCTCCTGCCTCAGCCTCCCAATTACTGGGATTACAGGTGTGTACTACTATACTAGGCTTAATTTTATATTTTAAATAGATAATTTTAAGATGTAGAAACTATGGTCACTAATTAGGAAACCAGTTTTTAAAGTAAAATCAACTATTTTCCCAGAAGGAGAAGCAGAGGGAAATTAAAAATTGTTATGAATTTTAAAGATGTATGTTGCTGGCTTTGTTTTCTCTATAAGCAATCTATGGCTCGCATACATGAAATAGGTTTCCCAGGGTCCAAGCATGGTCAATGCCAGAGACCCAGGCTCATGGTAGGGCTCTCTCTACTACTTCTCGTGAAAGTCAGACTTCATGCAACCAGGAGGACTTAAAATTGCTCAAACTTTTCTTGTTTTGTTTTCAGTGTTGTAAGCACAGTAGCTGGTGCATGATACAAGTTGGATTATACAAAGCATTTGAGTTGTTAAGGAGAGAAGAAACTCTAAAGAAAGAATTCACGTTAGAGTATATTATAGAGGAATAGGAAACATGAAAATAGAGGACGGGAGTACCAAGGAACTGAGTCAGACTTTTGTGAAGATGCTAGAACCAGAAGCCTCCATTCTCCTCATCTTCTAGCTCATATTCAGATTCCAGCCTACTGCCCCATGGAAGTGTAAAAGATAATTTCCTGAGTACCGGGCATCTATAAGACTCTACTCTTTCATGAACATAACTGTAAGTGCTGTATGTGTTATTAATATAATAACCAATGTTCATTGAAACAGAACTGAGCTAAGCAGCCCTTCCTTTACCTCATCTCATTCTTATAACAACCCTGAGGTAGATGCAATCTCTCTACTTTGAACACACAGGAAAATGGGCTGGGTACTTACACTTTCCCAAGTCCAACCACTTGGCATTTGAACACTATGCTGACTGATGGAAAGTCTCAGCTCCCAACAATTGCAGGAGCGTTTTGCATAAAAGATGTGCTCTGCATAAATTAGCTTCATTGGCTATCAATAGAAAAAGGGAAGAATCATTCCAAGTTTGAAAAAAAAAAAGTTAGGGCCATAAAACCTATTGGAATTTTAGTTTGTTATATGATATACATTAAATTTCCAAAAAGGAGAAAGGAACAGTATGTGTTGTTTTTCTTCAGTTATTTGACTATGTAGCATCTGTTTAAAAGTTAAAAAATGTATCTCATGTTATTTTTTCTAGATTATCTCCTATTTACTTTCTTATCTCCTCTAAATGTCTTAGCATCAAATCATAGCTAGCCCCAGATCATTCCTTTCCATGGTAAAACATATCCAAAATAACAGAGATATTTCTTCAAAGGTAGATTCATACAGCACTTTATATTTTGATTTCTATTGCCTCATTTTGAAACTGCCTTTTCTCTGAAAACAAAGTTGTCTAATAGCAATTATTTCCCAAACACTTTCAGATAAAATTTTTCTTATCTATCAGCTGGAACAATTGTTACTTTGATTTTTTTTTTTTTTGAAAAAAAGGTCTTTCTCAATTACAATGAATTTTCTTGATGTCATGGATGATACTTTAGTCACCTTGATGCTTCTCTATGCAAATGATAGAATGTCAATACTTGTTTACTAAACATGACTTTGTTTCATTCCCTCCTTGACTCAACATCCTTATAATCAGTTATGTGCAAGTGATGTTTATTTTATTCCTTCCATAATTAGAATAATTTTCCAGGCCTTAGATATGAGGTTTAGTTACCAGAATTCTCAATTAGACTCATTAATAGTCCTAGTTTTCATATAGCTCTTCACTTGGTAAAGAAAAAGACCCAATATATATATATATTCTGATTGTAACAAATAACAATTTGAGACATCACAGCATCTGGTTACACTGGGAGTCTCAGGGAGAGGAGATTATAGTTATCTAGTTTGGGTATGATAGATCCTGATGCTGGGAATGGAAAGAGAATATTACCTTCATGCAGTGGTGTAAATAGGCTGGTTTTGTCACACTGGTTACAAAAACAGGAGAGAACAAGACCACAAATCTTTGCCATGTGTCTTCAGATCATCCCTCCTGTCCATTTGAGGATGTCACTTGTTCATCTCTAATCAAAGAGTAGTTCATTTCACTTTAACCTGTCTTATACCTGTCATCTTCTAACCTCTTTCAAAATTTTGTATTTATCTTCTATTGACATATGTTTAATCTCTTCTTGCAATGTTTCATCTTTCCGTGAGTCTCTGAGAAATATTAATTTTCTGCCTCACATTTTTTCTTGAGACCATAACCGCCACATACTTAATGGTTCTTATCATGTTTATTCTAAGAATCATCAGCTTTCTGTATCTACTGGCTTTGGTTAAACTGACTAAATGTCATTTTCTTTTTTTCTCTCAATTCCATTTTTGATTTTTTCATTTGTTATAGTGTCTGAATAAATTCTAACCAATTCTGTTTCTTCTGGTGACACCAGTTATGTAAATGAAGGACAAATGATAAATAGTTGTATAGGTACAAAAAGCATACAATATCTGTTTAAAAATGCATATTTTGTTATTGACATTATTTTTAATAGTCAAATATTCTTTATTGAATATTTAATAAGGTTAAATAAGGTTGAGATTCTTATATGGAATACAAGATAGCAAAATGAGGGAACTGAATTTTTATATGCTTGATAACAAAGGTTTTATCTATTTTATTTACTTTGTAAGCTCATAAACTGGCACTCCTGTAATCTCAGTACTTGGGAGGCTCAGACTGGAGAATCTCAGATTTGAGGTCAATTTCAGAAACTTAGATCCTCAGCAACTTAGAGAGACCCTGTTTCAAAACACAAACACAAACACAAAACAAAACAAGGTAGTGTTACCAGAGTAATCAGTGACTAGAGTTGTAATTTTGAGTAAGAATATATGTTTTTGAACATGTAAATCCTGTTCAAGAATATACAAATTACTTATAGAGAAACCTGGTAAAAATAGTGAATTATAAGAAATTCACTATACTGGGGGAGCCACTTGAATGTGATGGGGACTTTTCCCAGAAGCTGCCATTCAAGCCAATCTAAGGTTGCAGGCTTAGGAGATTTGCCTAAACAACTGGTGAGGTAAGAATGCCGGAAGTGGAGACTTCAGATCAGAGAAAGCTATGCTTCTTAATCCTCAGGGCTGTTCTTACTGTTACTGCTTATTCCAATTTGGCTCCTGCTGCTCATGAGCAAAGACATCTGCTACAGTTTTACTTTCAATTTGGGGAGATATTTTAGAATTTGCCTTGGGGCAGAAAACTCAAGTCATACCTGGTCTCATGCCAGCAAAATGCGAAGTTGTCAATATTTGTTTGTTGAATCGAATTGATTTGAATTGAACACCACTGGGTGCAATTAGTATTGTGATAAATAAGAAAAGGCTTGTAGCAATATCTAATATTTGTGGATAACCTATTATACCTATTATATATTCATGTGTATGAAAGAGAGAGCTAAGTTAATGTCTCTGATCTCCAAAAACTTCCAATTTTTTTTTTTTTTTTTTTTTTTTTTTTGCGGTATTAGAGATGGAACCCAGGAGCATTCTATCTCTGAGCTACAGCCCCTAGCCCTATTTTTTACTCTTTATTTTGAAACAGGGTCTCACTAAGTTGCAGAGGGCCTCACTAAGCAGCTGAGGCTGGCTGCAAACCTGGATCCTCCAGTCTCAGCCTCCCAAATGCTGGGATTACAAGCGTGGGCCACCATACCTGGCTAGACTTCCAATCTTGATATGACTGATGGTGAGACATTCAGCACTTCCTTCTAAAATATGTAGATATAATGAATGAGAGCAGAGCAAACTATCACCATGCCCCAGGCAACACTACTGAGGAGTTTTAAATTGTGTTTTGGACCAAGACTATAAATACACTTCCTTGCCAAATTATTTCAATTGTACCTCCCAGGGAGCATTGGCATGGATGTAAATATTTACTTTTCATTAAATATAATACAGATCATTTAGTAAAAGCATCAATGGACAATATCACAGAATGAGGGTGGTAGCTTTTTGGTCATTTGAAAGTTGTAATGCTTCCTTCTGAGCAGGGATTTCGAAACCATGATACAATAAGGCTATAATTTCAGGAAAATATGTCAGTGATGATTTGGAGGTAAGTGATTGCCATATTCTTGGTCTTTATAGCTACATTTTCTCAGGCATTATTTTATGCTGATTATTTTTTAGTTGTTCTATATAACTCAGGAATTGCCACTTAAATTTTCAAATGTGATATAAAATATAACTGGAAAGCCAGGCGTGGTGGCGCACGCTTGTAATCCCAGCATTCGGGAGGCTGAGACCGGAAGATTCGGGTTCGCGGCCAGCCTCAGCTACCTAGTGAGGTACTCTGCAACTTAGTGAGACTCGGTTTCAAAATAAAGAATAAAAAATAGGGCTGGGGGTGTAGCTCAGAGGTAGAATGCCCCTGAGTTCAATCCTCAATACCGCAAAAAAAAAAAAAAAAAGATATATATATATATATATATATATATATATATATATATATATATATATACACATATATAACTGGATAGGATCTTTAGTATAAAAATAAAAGAAGGAGGTAGGGAGCTTCAAGAGAGGAAGTAGGAACCAAATAATGTCCAGTATAACTTTCAGAATCAGAAATTTCTCGTGTCCCTCTTCTATGATCACAAGAAATAATGAAATATCTGATCAGACATTGAGAGAGTTCAAAAATTAAACAAAAATAATTTTTTGTCCAAGTTCTGGGTAATTAGTTTGGGTAAGTGTGGTGATAATATAATGTTTTGAATAAAAATAGAAATATTTGATTAAAAAACTTTACCATTGATTTCTCTCTCATAATTTTATGTTATTTATTAACCGAATTAAAAATCTCTGCTTTTTAGTTTTTAATTAATTCAGGATTGACAAGACAACATTCTTCACTGATGTAATAATCCTTAGTCAACTATTGATATTATTTATTTCTTTTCCCTTTTTCTCTCTTCCTTCTCCCATTTCAACCACCACTTGCACACAACTACTTTCCCCTATTAGGTCACTAAATTTTCCATGGAATTTCTCAAAAACAAAGATGCTACAGCTGTAGCTGAGGATTTCAGAGTATCTGAGCCAGATCCTGAATGAAATCAAGGCCTGAGAATTTTAAGTGTATCAGGAGGAGTATCCAGGTGGGGAGAGCTTTGTCATCATTAGACTTATGTCAAGAAGGACATCATACAAATTTTGCTGTTCCTGGCTACATAGGCTTTAACTCTGGTATCTTATTTGTTCCTGTACTGGGAATAGAATCCAGGCGTTGTATATGCTTGTCTAGTGTATTACCACTGAGTTACATCCTGAGCCCTTTTAAAAATTTTATTTCTGAGACAGGGTCTTGCTGAGGTTTCCCATGCCTCCAACCTGCAGTCCTCCTGTCTCAGCATCCCCAATAACTGGGATTATAGGTATACTTCAACACTCCTGGCTTCTGGTTTCTTAATAGGACTAATCATTCCAGTTCATTTTTCTACTGCTGGCATCTAAACTTGTGCACTGCCATTAATTCATAGAGTTTATTTATCCCACTTTGAAAACTATTAAATCAGCCGGGCGTGGTGGTGCACGCTTGTAATCTCAGCATTTGGGAGGCTGAGATCAGAGGATCTGGGTTTGCGGCCAGCCTCAGCTACCTAGTGAAGCACACCACAACTTTGTGAGACCCTGTTTCAAAATAAAGAATTAAAAAAAAATAGGGCTGGGGTATAGCTCGGAGGTAGAATGCCCCTGGGTTCAATCCCCAGTACCGCAAATAAAAAAATAAAAAAAATAACAAAAAAGAAAACAATGAAATCATACTGAATTTTCAACTAATAACTCATTTTATGTTTCAAAATAATAGGTGTGATTTACTTAATATAGTATTTTAGTATCTTACAGGTTAACTGGATGAATTTTAATTTTGGTATGTAAGAAAATGCTTTAAACAAAAGATGATTTTAATAAGGAGAGTTCCAGGATGAATGTTAATGTGATACTTTTATCTTGATTAGTGATTTTTTACCTTCTTCATCAGATCTAGGAATTGGTCTCTTACTAGGCTCTGTGCATGACTAATCTATTATCACTTTTGGGGATCACATCATTTAAGAAGCCTGCCTCAATTATTTGGTATTATATCATAATTCTCCTCAAGTTAATTAATGATTACTTTTTTCAGTAATTCAAACCAGCACAAAATAAAAATGTTATGTGTACAAGAACATGGTTTTATAGTCTTTGTCTCATCATAAAAGGTGATTTAAAAAACAGATGCAAGAATTTATTCACATGTTCTAAAAAAATAAATAAAAGTAGATTGGGAGCTTAATGGGATTGTCATTAAAATGAATCAATAATAAAACTTCAAACATCAAAGCAAGTAAACACAGCTGATAACATTAATTGGAAATCATGATATATTTTTAAAAATCAAAGATGGCAAATCAATATCAAGGTTGAAGGTGCACCTGTGGTGATCTGTCTTGGTTGTGTTTTCCTGACAGGTGACCACATAATATTGATTGTGAAGCGGCTTCTATTGAATAAATGGGATAAACTGATGTCTGGGCCATTCATTGCTTATAGCCCCAAAGAAGACTGAGACTTAATGAATTAGTCTTTTTGCTAGTGTTACACGAGCAGCATTGTTAAATTAAATAGTATATGTAGGACAATATGAAATTTAAAATAGAAGGTTGTGTCATATATCACAGAATCTTTGAAGTTAAAAGTACCTTAATTAACCACTCTCCTTCTTTTGGTGTAGAAATGAAAATGCAGAATATACTTGATGTGCTCAAGCCCAAACAATAGGTAATCTCTAGACCTAAGAACCAACACAATGTCCTTTTCGTTTTTGCTGTATATTTGTAATATCTATGAGTTACTCATACATACATATAAAATTAATGTGATGTTTCTAGTCGAAATGATATTTTGTGAATTTGAATCCAGGAATTTGGATTCAGATTTCCCAGAACTAGAATTTGTGTGTGTATGAGTATGTGGTACTGGAAATTAAACTCAAGGTATTCTATCTCTGAGCTATACCCTTTGTCCTTTTGATGTTTTGTTTTGAAACAGTCTTGCTAAGTGCTGAAGCTGTCCTTGAACCTGCAAACTTCCTGTCTCAGCCTCCCAAGTACTGGAATTATAGGCATGTGCCACTACACCTATTCTCAAAAGTAGAATTTTACTTGTTAAAGGTAGATATCCAGAGATTTTCATAACAGTTTTAGTGCCCAAAACCCATCTTTCCTTCTGCAGTTGAAAAGAAGAGCTCATATAACTTTGAGAAGAGCAAATTGAAATCTAAACTGTTTTATTATAAACTTAAATAGTAACAGTGAATAAAATTTTCTAGGTAGATATTCCATAGTGTGACTCTATACTTCTCAATACCCTCAAATTTCAAATTCATTGAATGTGAAGTAAGAGATTGGAATTGCATTTGAAGGAATCTTTGTTGACCTGAGTATATCAACCTGCTGTACTCAATAATATATATCTCAAGATTCTTAGAATGACACATAACTTCATTATCTTAAAAAGAGATATTCATTATTTCTTTCTATTGGCATCCAGATGAATGATTTTCCTTGACTGTCAATCAATATAATGTCTCCCTATAGCCTTCTAACAGATATTATAAATCGTCATGGAGAATTTTACACTTCAATGATTCCATTCACAAATTCCAATTCATACTGAACCATTTTCTAACCTAATACT
Source organism: Graphiurus murinus (assembly GCA_004027655.1). Lineage (NCBI taxonomy): Eukaryota > Metazoa > Chordata > Mammalia > Rodentia > Gliridae > Graphiurus > Graphiurus murinus. Next base: position 24,190 of record PVLC010001181.1, on the reverse strand, counting down.
TAATTCTTATTGACTCTATGGATCAGTTACCTATTGTCTTTTAATAAATCACCCTAACCTACTGGCTTGAAATAGCTATTTACTTAGTTCATGATTCTGCAGGTTAGCAATTTTGGCTGGCCTTAGCTGAATGGTTCTTCTGTTCATCTTGACTAAGCACATTCTTATAAACATAGTCTCCTTCCAGTCAGTCGGGAAGCTCTGATGCTGAAGATTGTTTGGAAGTAGTCTACAATAGCAGATGCACCACATGGTGGTGGCAGGAATCACAGGAGCATACAGAGTGAGCAAATTCTGCTGTACAACAACTCCTAAGATAGCTTCAATTTGAAATGGTTAGTTCAGATTCAGCATGTAAAGAACTGGGTTCCATTTTATATATATAGGAAGACCTTAAAAATCGCATCACAAGGGCACAAATGCAGGAATAACAAGAATTTGTCATCAATTTTATAATCTACCACATGTTAGTGCTGCTCTGAATGTAATAGTTACTTCAATGGAATGTCAAAAAATTAACTTGATCAAGGTCTCAAACTTAGTTTAAGAGAAAGATTCCAGCCAAGATAAGTTTGATTCCAAAACTATTGGACACATCTTACTACAGATCTTAAATATAACTCACACCTCTCCCTCTTTTTATCTCCACTGTATTATCCTAGTTGAAGCCATCATCTCTTACCTAGTTACAATCTTCTAATTGATTTTCTTGTTTCCAACTCCCTTGCCTGTAATATATTTCCATAAATTAATCTGATATTCTAAATGTAAACCAAATTATACTACTTAGCTAATTGAAACCTTACAAAGACTTTCATCCAAAATGAATAATAGAAATCCAAACTTCTAATTTTATTTTATGAGATTTGATGTGATCTCTTCCCAAAGGGCATGGTGGTACATTCCTCTAATCTTAACACTTGGGAGGCTGAGAGAGGAGAAACACAGACTAGAGGTTAGCCTCAGCAATTTAGTGAGGCCCTCAGAGAATACTGAAATCCTGTTTCAAAATTTAAAAAAATAATAAAATATGGCTAAAGATTTAGCTCAGAGGTAGAATTCCCCTGGGTTAAATTCCCAGTAACATACACACCTTTCTTTGTTCTCTTCAAACATTTATTCTATCCTTTCTGTGATTTGCTATGCTTGAGCCAAACAGGCCTACTTATTGTTTCTTCAACACTCTGAGCTTATTCTCCTTAAAAGCCTGTCAGTGTTTCCTTGGGAAAGGAGGACTCTTCACTCTCTTGGACTGCTAGGCTCTCTCTCATAAGGTAGGCTCATTGTCACTGTCACCATAGAAAGGACGTTCTTGACCACTCTCTAAAATAGTCACACTTCTTTCCATGGGTCCCTCTGCCAGAGATTTTACTATGTTAATATGGGAGTGGGAGTGAAGAGAGTAGTGTCAAAATAGCACACACTCTTTTTTGAAATTATCTTGCAGATTAATTTGCTTTTATGATGTTTCCTTTACACCCTTGTAACCAAATGACAGGAGATACCTTGTCTGTCATTATCACTGCTGCATTCTTAATGAAGGCACAGTTCTTGACACACATTTCTTAAATTACAAAATGATGTGTTGTGCTTCAAAGCTTGAAAAGGCCATGAAAAATGACACAGGTCTCTTTCCACATCCCTTTGCAGCTTACAGTAATAAGCTGGAGCCCAGAGATTACAAAGTTCAGCCTCCGGATTTTTTTCTCTGATGACAGTGACTACACTGTTGCTGTACCTGGCTCCAAAAGGATTAAAGCATTCATTCATTTTCAGAGTATAGAGGCCAGGGATGAATTCAGCAAAGTCCAAGAAACTAGAGAGGAAACAATGGTCTTCGTTTGAAATTCATTTTCTCTAACATCTCTATAACTGATGTTATATCCCTAACAGGGATTACAAAGAGGATATGATAAAGGAGGAAGAAAACTGAAGGCCTGAATAATGGAGAGAAGTATATATTGAGAGGAGAAACCTAAAAGAAGTGCAAATTTGGTGACAGAAGACAGACGCATTGACTTGCTTCTATTGACCCTGTTTCCTTTTAACTTGGTAGAGACAGAAATATAAGCTATGTCTGGAGTATTTTTGTCATGCCTGACTGAAAATACAGGCAGCTGTGTTTTAGATGATTTATGTATATTTTTAATGCCGATTGTGTCAGTCCTAGTGGAATAAAGTATATATGACAGCGGGGCACAGAGTCGTGGAGATTAAGGGATGTGCCTTCCATTTAGAAACATGTACATCTTTTCTCTCAGTGCTATCAATGAAATATATATACTACATTATATATGTGTATACTACATTTTATATATATATACTACATTATATATACATACAATGTAGTAGGTCTATAACATGTACACCTACTCATACACACACACACACATACATATATAATGTTTGTGTTTGTGTGTATATACACACACGTATATATGTGTATGTGTTTGTGTGTGTGTGTGTGTGTTTGTGTGTCTGTGTCTGTGTGTGTAGAACTGGGAATTGAACCTAGGAATATTCTACCTCTGAGCTACACTCCCAGCCCTATTTTATTTATTTGTTTTTTATTTTGAAACAGGGTCTCACTAGGTTGCTGAAAATCTCCCTACATTGCTGAATCTAGTGTCTAACCTGCAATCCTCCTGTCTCAGTCTCCCAAGTACTGAGATTACAGGTGTGCACTTCTATGTCTGGCATATGCATATATTTTTAATGTTGTGTGGGCATTGTAACAAATGACATTTTTTTTTTTTTTTCAGTATTGGGGATTGAACTCAGGGGCATTCTACCTCTGAGCTATACCCCAAGCCCTATTTTTTTTATACTTTATTTTGAAACAGGGTCTCACTAAGTTGCAGAGGGCCTCACTAGGTAGCTGAGGCTGGCCTTGAACCCGGATCCTTCAGTCACAGCCTCCCAAATGCTGGGATTACAAGTGTGCGCCACCATGCCCGACACAAATGACATTCTTGAGAATGTTTATGTTAGAATATTGACATTTCCAGAATATTTGTGATATATCAAAATGTCTAAAAGGAGTATTTTGTTTGTGTGTGGTACTAGGGATTAAAAGCCAGGGGTGTTCTACCTCTGAGCTACATTCTCAGCCCTAATTTATTTATTTTTTTACTTTGAAACAGGGTCTCTCTAAGTTGCTGAGGCTGGCCTTGAACCTGTGATCCTCCTGTCTGAGTCTCCCAAGTACTGGAATGACAGACATGTGCTACCATGCCTAGTTAAATTTGTTTTAAACACTGACCATACAGCACATATTATCCTTTGTTGAAGTCTCGGTTGAGAAATGTAGAATACTTACATACTTACTCTATACTGTATGTAGACATATATATTTATTTTTGTGCTTTTATTTTGTGTTTTTGTTATGGAAATGGGGAAATAGTCATTCAAAATCTTATAGAATTCTATCAATAAGGTTGTTAATGTAGTTTTTTAAAAAAAATATTGTAGCTATTGTTCTGTTTTATGTATTCAGGCCACTGAACTTTGTGGCTCATGGAGCTTAATTATGTGTCCAGGATGTTTATGAATTCACATTATTACATAATCATTCAATGAAGCTGTGTTTACTAGATATATATTAGGTGAAGGGAACACTGACAGTAATTATGGAAATGCAAAATAAGACAACACCTTTATAAAGGTAATTACATTTTATTTTAGGAAAAGGAATTTGCATTCACAAATCAGGAAACATGATATGGCCATCATTCTGTGAAATAATACCTTTAAATGGGTAAATTTTATGATATGTGAATTATATCCTAATAAAGCTTAAAAAATTAAAAAAAAACACTGTACAAACTGTTCTTTACAGATACATGAATGCTCAGGTAAGTTCCTTCAAGACTGAGATTATCCTCCAGGCACAAGTACAGTGACACTGTTCTTTATTGCTGACATGTTTTTTGACAGGAGTGGCTTCTCTTTTCATTGACCAGAACAAAGGATTCACCTGTTATTTTTTTTTTTTTTTTTTTTGTGTGTGTGTGTGTGTGTGTGTGTGTGTATGTGTGTTGCTTGGGATTGAACATAGGGGCATCCTACCTCTAAGCTATACCTCTAGCCCTATGTTTTACTTTTGTTTTTATTTTGAAAAGGGGTTTCACAAAATTGCAGAGGAATTTGCTAAGTTGCTGAGGCTGGCCTCAAACCTATGATCCTCCTGTCTCAGCCTCCCACATACTGGGATTATAGGCCTGTACAACCACCCCTATCTAATTATTAAATGTTTGATCATCCCATCTGCTTTCAGTTAGAAGGTCTGGAGTAGAAAAAATATCCTTGAAGAATGGACAAAGTTTGGAGACAGAGTTTCTTAGAAGATGGTTAAGGAACCACCACATGAACACACAGGGCAACTTACAAGAAATATAGAGTTCCTTGCTACTTCAAGAATCTAGGAAATAAAATTTTTGTTGGTAAAACTAAGCAAGATGCATTTTAATAAGCACCATCAATGATTTTTAAGGTTTGAACATAATTATTTTAGAGCCATTCATTTAGAGCATATTAGTACTTAGCAGAGTGCAACTGATGAAATTATTGAACCAAGATGACTGTGAAAACTAGATATTGAAATTTGTTTCAACTGTAGACATAAAGTGATTTATAGAGAAAGCTATAAAAAATGAAATTACTGGGTTTGGCTTAATTTAGGATATTGTTTAAAAACTAAAAGTCAGTGGGTAATAAAGATAGAGGTGCACATCCAGTTTTTCTTGGGAAATATGGAGAACTAAAAATAGTGTACTTCCGCATTTATATAAAGTATAGTCAGAGAAACTGTTAGTTCATGGATTTTGTTTTGTCTAATTTTTAGTCTATTAGAAAGCTGAGACCACCATGGTACAGTGAACTAGCTTGAGACCTAATGAAATCCAGGTACAAGCAGTGGGAATAGAATGCCACAACTTGAAGCACATGCAGGTTGACATCAGCAAGAAGTAAACCAGACTATTCAAAACATTGGTGGAGGCTATGTGGAGGCTGGGGAAAGGGTACCGCCAGCAGAGGAGTCACCAGTCTTTGCCTAGTTCTTTCCTCCAGAAATATGAATTGCCTAAAGTGGTGATAAAGTTTCCTTTCTTGAGCAGACCTTGGGGAGGGCAAAAGCCACTGCTAAAGGAGGATCATGAAACTCCACCGAGGCCCTTCCTCCTTTTCTCCTTTATTGAGAAAAGTCTTAATCTGTGCTAAGGGGAGGGCAGCAAATACTTTCACATTTAGTGCATTTGTGAAAAAACACTGTACCTGGGTGAGGTAATAGGGGGAAAAATACTATCTCAGAGGGTGTAGCATGGAGGGAGCTGAATACATAATGGGAGCAGAAACATAGCTGGGGAGGCTTAGGAGAACTGACAAGATCACTACCTTCCAGGTGTACATTGCCTGCTAACTATTTAAAGGACATAGCTTGAAGGAGTTCCCACAATTCCACTCCTGCACCCAACCCCCGTCCTTAGCTTGACAATCATCCAGTAACAAGTAACAGTGAATACTGCATGAAGACAGACCAGTCCTAAGGCAGTGTAATGGGAATACTTGAAAGTGAAGCTAAAGAATTTGAAGACAGTAGTGTTCTGTGGTTGACTATACCTGCAACAAACCTCAAATCCTGATTGTACTCACACTGACTCAAATTCTTATACTAAAGCTGGGCACAGCAGTGGTGAACACCTGCAATCTTAGGAGACTGAAACAGGAGGATTGCAGGTTTGAGGACAATGTGTGGAAATTTGCAAGACCCTGTTTCAAAAATAAAAATAAAATAGGGCTGGGTATATAGCTCAGAGTTAAAATACTCCTGGGTTCATTCCCTGATAACACACACACACACACACACACACACACACACACACTACTGATACATCATGCAACACAGATGAAATTGAAAACATATTAAATGAAAAATCTAATCAGAAAGATGACTTATTGGATGACATAATTTATATGAAATGTTCAGAAGTGGCACATTATAGGGACAAGGAATAGATTGGTGGTTATGTGGTGGGGATAGGAATGAGGGATGATTGCTAATGGGCATAGGGTTTCTTTTAGGATAATAAAAATGCTATAAAATTGATTGTAGTCAATGTACTAAATGGTCACATAATTTCATGCATACTGAAACCAACAGACCACAGATTTTATGGAAGTGAATTATATGGATGTCAATTATGTCTCAATCAAACTGTTTCAAAAAGTTTAAAGACAGAGAAAGATATTTTATTCCAATACTAAACGAAAAATTAGATTAACATCAGAGGAATTAGATTTTGGAAAAATATTGCAGGGTTAAACTGTATAATTTCAGTGATGAAAAGTCAATTAGTCAGGAGACTATAACAAATATAAATGTATATGTATAAATGTATAATGAGTTCTAAATAAATAAAGCAAAACCTGATAGGACAAAAACAATAAAGGGATCTATCCACAGTTGTAGTTGAAGAGTGAAATATTGCTCTCTCAGCAAGTGACAGAAGAAGAAGACAGATAATTAGCAGGACATAGGAGACCTGAAAGATATTCTTAACTACTTTGAACTAGTTAACATTATAGAAAACTCCATGGAACAACAGCAGGTACCCATCCTTTTCAATTGTACGTGTACCAAAAGAGACCATATATATGAGGCAATAAATAAATAAAAATAAGTAAGAAGGAAACTAACAATAAAGGTAAAAACAGAATTAAATAAATCAAAGGCAGGAAAACAGCACAGAAAATCAATAATTTCAAAATTTGGTTCTTTAAGTTGATAAATGAAATTAATAAATTACTTGATCAACTAATTAAGGAAGAAAAGACTCAGTTTCTCATTATCATGGATGAGACAGTAGAAATCACTACAGACCACACAAACATTATAAGGTTTAAAAGAGAGTACTATGAATGACTCTGCACATAAATCCAACATTCAAGAGAAATGGACTAAATGTTTGAAAGGCAAAATTATTACCAAAACTTTGTCAAGAAGTAAATAACTTGAACAGTTTTATGCCTATTGAAAATATTGAAATCACAGTACAAAAAGTTAAAAAATAAAAACAATCCTAAATGGTTTCACTGCAGTACCTTACTGTATATTTAAAATAAGATATTCTAATAAAAATAAACAATTTTTCAATTTATTATGTCATGATGGAATATCATGATACCAAAATTAGATGAAGATATTGCATGAAAAAAGTATAGAGTGGCTTTCCTCATGAACATAGATAAAGAAAATCATCAATAAAACATTTCCATATAATATCTATAATATCTAACAATATATCAAATAAAAGTAGATTTTATCCTAGGAATTCAAAGCTTTTTTAACCACAAAAAATTATCAATTAATTTGGAATGGGGGGTATCTCAGTGATAGAATCTTTGCTTAGCATGTGCAAGTCTCTAGGATTGATTCCCAGCACCATATTTTTAATCAATTAATATAATTTATTATATAAAATATCTGAAGAAGAAACAACATGATAGAAAATGAATAATTTAACATCCATCAAATATTTAAAATTTTCTATTTTAGGAATATAATGGTTGTAGAATGTTGCAATTTTACACCTAGACTGAGCCAGCTCTACATGCTTATTTCTGGCAAAGCCTGGGTATATGAGTTTGATTCTTAGCAAAGATAAAAGTTCCTGGACCCTCAGGCCAATTACCTATACTGATTCCAAGGTGCTGTTTAAAGTCCAAAACTCCCCTTGAGACACTCACAGCTGGCATACTTGTCCATGGGTATTAATTTGTGTAATCCTCAGACAACCTGACTTCATTACATGATAGTACAAAATAAAACTGTCTCTGCTGGCATGCAGCACGAGTTGCTATGTGAAAAGTACCAAATATAAAAAGCTCTAAGATGTCATTAATGCATTCCAGCAAAGTCCTAGAATATCAGTTCATAGGCTTCAAAGTCAATGCATGAAAGTCAATTTGGGAGAACAGCACTTTGGCCAGATATTACACAGCTTCAGCACAAAGGTTTACAGTACCTAGGAGCTGTATTTTCTACTTGCCAGTTTGTATGCCTATATTTTTTCCTTGCCTAGTTACAGTAGTTATGATTTCTTGGGTAGTACCACCTAGGACAGGATTACAGGTCTGATGTAAGCATTATCAACTTAGTGAGACCCTGTTTCAGAAAATATGATTTTAAAAAATGAAAAGGGCTGGAGTGTAACTCAGAGGTAGAATTTTCCTGGGTTCAATTCCCAGTACTAACCCCCCCAAAACCCCATAATACTATTGAATACTATTGTACCTAATATTTAATAATTTTTTATCAATTCTGAATTTACTCTATATATCTACTAAGATGAAATAAATAAGTAAATATATTGTCGATATTGAGAATTAAATTTTTCATTGTCAGAGAAAGAAGTTACAAATAAGGAAATTTTGAAGACTAGAATAAACCCTGCAGTATTCATGGAGGTTCAACTAATTTTTAAAATACAAATGTGTGTACATACAGAAGTAAATATAGATGTGTGCATGCATACAGTTCTGTATGTTGAAAAAAACCAAGCAGCAGTTTCACATCAGTATCAATGAAATATTGGCTGTATCCTAAAAATCATTCTGTAATAGAAAGAAGCAATCCTCTTGGAGAATTGATGGTTTTCAGTGCTGAGGAAGGAAAAACACAAGAGGAACCCGGGATACCTTGTATCCAAGAAAGTAGGAGAGTGCCCCTAAGAGGATAAAGCATGTGGAAAGAATCCAACTTGGAAGTCACTTCCAATGGCCAAAGCTGTTAGTCTGAGCACCGAAGTATATAATGTTATCAGATGATAACCAACAGAATGAAATAAATATCTCTGAATCAATTGTAATATAATATGTTTGAGTTTAAGAAAGAAAAAGGACAGATCTCACTGAGAGAAATTTCCATTTAATAAATGTAAAAGGAAGGAAAGAAATAGAAAATCACCATTAAAACTCAACAGTACTCAACTCAATTTTGGCAAGTATGATATATTGACACATTTGCTAATATTTGTGGGTAAAATTAATTATATAGGGTATGTATGTAATGTAAAAGCATCTCCCTTCAAATATTTATTCATTATAAAGAAAAATAATAACTTTCAAGTGGAGAAGCCTGACACCTCTGTCTTACCATGTGATCCCTGTTAACCTCACCATTGATTAAACACTGTGTCACAGTCGACTTCATGCAGCAAGAAAGGAACTTCACGTAGGTGGTATTCTTCCCTCAGCACAAGTCAACCTAATTTAAGAAAATATCAAAGAAGGCTTGCCTGAAGGGCATGGAAGCTGAGGAAAGACAGTCGCAGATTGGAGGAGCCTGAGAAGACATGAAAATAAGTGCAATGCAAGTGAATCAGATATTCCTCTAGAGAAGAAAAGAACATGTGAGTAGAAAAACTGGTGAAATAAAAACAAAGTCTATAGTACTTTAGGTAATGAAAATGTTTCATTTTATTTTATCAGTTATGCAGAGGAAGGTATGTGAGGGTTACTTTAAACTCTCTCTCTCTCTCTCTCATAAATATATATATATATATATATATATATATATATATATATATATATATATATATTTATGAAACCAGGAGCGTTCTACCTCCATCCTAAGGCCCCAGTCTTTATTTACTTATTTATTATTTATTCATTCATATTGTTAAATAGAATCTTGCTAAGTTGTTGAGGCTGGCTTTGAATCTGTGGTCCTCCTGTCTCAGCCTCCCAAATTCTAGGATTATAGGTGTGCACCACCATGCTTACATTCATCTTTTTCTTCTTCTTTTTTTTTCTGAACTAGGTATTGAATGCAGTGACACTTTACCACTCAGCTAAATCTCAACCCTTTTTATTTTTTATTTTATTTCTTTTTATTTTGAGACAAGATCTCACTAAATTGCTGAGGCTTCAAAGTTGTGATCCTCCTGCCTCAGCCTCCTGAATTGTTGGGATTACAAAGGTCTGCCAAACTCAAAATTATTTCAAAATAAAAATGTAATAAAACAGATAGGCATATATGTGAATTAAAGTGGTTATGTTATTTCCTGAAACACTATTCTGGATTGAAACAAGCAGAAAGCCAGATATTACAGGTGGAGTAAAGGATTTTCACATTACCAAAACATATCTCTGTCTCTCATACTTGATTCTCTTTGGAAAATGACTTGATCTTCACAATCGGTCTACACCACATCTCTGCAAAGATTGTCTGTGATATAATGAAGGTATATCATGGGATTAGAGCCACATAGTTGGGAGGGAAGAATTCCTTAAAAGAAACACAGGGGTCAGGCAAGATGACACACAACTGTAATCCCTGTACTTGGGAGATTGAGACAAGAGGATTGTAGGTTTGTGGCCAGGTAAAGCAATTTATGGAGGTCCTCTGCAATTTAGTGAGACCCTGTTTCAAAATAAAATAGAGTTGGGGGTGTAGCTTGCTGCTAGAATGTCCCTGGTTTTAAGCCCCGGTACCACAAATGAAAGAAAAAGAGAGAAGAAAGAAAGAAAGAAAGAAAGAAAGAAAGAAAGAAAGAAAGAAAGAAAGAAAGAAAGAAAGAAAGAAAGAAAGAAAGAAGAAGGAGAAGGAGGAGAAGAAGGAGGAAGGAAGGAAGGAAGGAAGGAAGGAAGGAAGGAAGGAAGGAAGGAAGGAAGGGAGGGAGGGAGGAAGGAAGGGAGGAAGGAAGAAAAAAAGAAAGAGGAAGGGAGGGAGGGAGGGATGAATGGAGGGAGGAAAGAAGAAAGGAAGGAAAAGGAAGGAAGGAAGGACAGGTCCCAAAGGATAGCCTACAGAACAGACAAAAAGTTATTATAGTCCTAAATAAAGCAATAAATAGTTAAAGAAAATTAAAACAATAAAGTAGCACAAAGTAATTTAAAATGAGATTTTTGTGACAGTTTAATAGTTACATTTTTACATAATAAAATCATAATGCATATGATATTATTCAAATGTTATCTGAAAGAGATTTTGAACAAACAAAAATATTTTGGAATAATTTTTAATTGTTCTAATTTTGATTTAAATAGCTTTCCGTATGAAAACAGATACCTTGGTTCACTGTGAAAATAAAAACAACAGATACATCCACTTGCTGGAGTAAAATGCAAGCATAATGTTTATCTAGTTTTAAAGTAATAATTTGTCCATGTAGGTAGTTATTCATTCTTAGTCCCAAGATCTATTATTATATATGCCATATTATTTTCATTTTATCCCCTTGGAACTATTTGAGCAAGGATATCCTGCTCATCTTATAACAGATATTAATGTTAATACATCTATTTTTCAACTTCCCAAAATGTTGGTTGGTGTTCATTCTCTTCAATCTTGTTTTCTATTTTTTTAAAGCTTCTCCATAATTGAGTGCTATCCTGAATGTGAACAACAAAAAAAAAAAAAAAAAAGGGAAAAGAAGAAAAGTCCTGAATTTAATTTGTGCCTCTACCAATTACAAGCAGTGTGATCCTGAACACACTGATACTTGATCGTCAATTTTCTTATATTTTAATTGGTAATAAGAAGTGCTACTGTATTAATTTATTTTGATTTCCATTACTATCAAGTGGGGCAACATAATATGAAAAGGGCAAACAGGATTCAAAGAGAAAACATAGATTAATACCCTCAGCAAGTTCCCCAGCGGAATCCTGTTAACCTCCTGAGATTCAGTTGGAGGCATTTGGTGGTGAAAGACAAGAACTGTCCTTGAAGAAAAGGATTTCTGAATATCACAGGAGAATCATCCGTGTGAAATCTATCCTGGAAAAGCACCTCCCCCCCCACCTCTCATCAAAAGATAGAGGTTATGTCTTTCACCAGATGCAATCCATCAGGGCAGCCGCAGAAAGTAATTTACAGAAATGTTGTAGCAGTCATTTATTTATTGATTTTTTTCTAGCATGTTAGCAGAGACCATTAAAATATTTAGGTAACTCAAATATCAGATGTATTACAGCCCTTCTGGAGCAGCTCTCTTTTAACCTCGTGCTAACTGGTGTGGAGAACTCTTTTCTATCCTTCAGTATGGGTATGTTTTAGAGTTTGGTGAGTATTTTTAGGGGAAAAACATTGTGAATGAGGTAATGTTGGTGGTAATATTACATATCCCCAAAGTAATATTTCCTTTTACACACACACACATAAAGCATACACACACTGCTTTTTTTCTTCAAGTTTCCCTTAGACCATAAAGTCACATAGTCATGCTTTCTTGGCCAACCGATTTCTCCAAGTTCCTTTCCTCATCTTACATTTTCCCTTTTGAAATCAAATTTCTCTCTCATGCAGTACCTGAAGAGCAGCTTCCTTTTTCCTTAGTAAAACTGGGATCTCCATTTCAATCCTATCCTTGACTCTCACACATATTTTGCACAAGTGTCATTTTCAAATAAATTTAACTGCAAGAGAATTATTTTATCAGGTGCTAAATTTTTCTCTAAATTATCACATTGATTATTGAACATATTGGCTTTCATCTCCCCCACACCCTCCCTAGTTTTTTCTTAGATATTTGTAGGAAGCAGCCAGACATTTGCATTCTGTCTTTACTTTCAAATGGCAGTCAAGTCTGCTAAAGCCTGGTCTCCATAGCTCTCTTTCTAGACACAAGAGATAGGTTCCTGTTTTTCATGGGTCATTGTACTCTTTAGAATTTAAAAGTAGCTTACAAAGCAACTTTCTGAACACTTCCATAGTGTGAACAAAATGAGTTTCATACTTACTTTTGATTTCTTTGGTTCTCTAGATGTTTTATTTGGGCACAGTTAGTAACCTATGAAAACAGTAGAATACTTTATGTAGTAGACGTATACATGTTGTGGGTTCAGACTCATTTCCAGGGATTTTTTTCCAAAGCTAATCATGCTTAGTATTTGATATTTTGGTCATTTCTTCTTTATCTACATTGCAAACTGTGTTCTAGACCCCCTTTATTTCACTTTAATATAACATATTATTGTATTTGTAAAACTTGCATATAGTAAATATTGCTTTTTGGAATATGGTTATATGAGTTTATTTGCATATATAGATTCTTATAACCATTAGCACAGATAGAACAGAATAGTTCCATTATCCCAAAGAATTCGCTCAGGTTGCTCCTTCATATTAAAACCCTAACCCACCCCATGCCCTTCAACCACAGATATGTGATCTTTTATATTTTGCCTTTTTTTCAGAATAAATGAAATCATGAAGTATGCAGTCTTTTGAAACTAGATTTTCTCACTTGTAATATGTTTGATACTCATTCATATGTCTATCAGGTGAGCTAATAGTCCTTTCTCTTTTCATTGCTGAGTAATATTCCATTTTGGGGGTATCCCACAGTACATGCATTTACTGACTGAGAGATATTTTAAATGTTTCCATTGTTTAATTATGAATAAAGATGCTATACAAGTCTGTATGAAAAAGTGTTTTCATTTCTCCTGGATAAATACCTGGGAGTAGGATTGCTGGGTCATAAAATATCTATGCTTACTTTTATTTTTTAATTGACAAACTTTTCCTAAGTGGTTTCACAGGTGCCCTTTTTTCTACATTTCTTGTCTTATTTAGTACTTGCACAATTTTCTTCTGTCTTAGTGAGAAGTTGAAGATGCTTTCTCAATGTGTCTGTCTTTAGTCAACTGATATATTCTAAAGGAAGAATTCCTCTCGGTTTTAATATGATCAAACTTGATTTACGTTGCAGAATTTTAAAAATACATTAAACATGCTTTCTTTTGCTAACAATCACAATATCTTGTTTATTTTTCATGGTATTGAGCAGAAATAACATAATCTTCCCTTTGATATCCTATCATTCACCTTGAAGGTAAAGTAGGTAGATAATGCCTGAGTTTCTGACCTACTGTCACTTCTGCATTCTGAGCATTTGGACACTCAGCATGAATTATGAGTTAGAAGCTTCTCTACAATAAGCCATTTATGGGTTAGAAGGAAACATAAGATGGTAGTATAGACATTATATGATTTTATTTTAAAATTTCCTGAATGTCAATCATCATTATACTTGGCATCTTCTCTGACACGACACTTCTAATCTAATCAGATTCTGGAAACAGGGTTTCCACAATTTCTGTAGTCCTTATCTTGCAGATAGCAGCCTTCTGTACACTCTACATCAATGATGCAGTATACAAATGAAGGCTTGCCAAAGAAACAGTTGAAAATTTAGGACCTGCATTACTTTGAATATTTCTATTATTGAATTTTGTAACTTAATTCAACTGTTTCTACTCTTTAGATAGGTCCTGGAGTATTTTTTCATCTTTATTGCCCAAACTCAGGCTTTTGATTACACATAGCTATGGCATACTCTTTATTACTGCAAATATTTTTAATTAGGGTGTAATGATGCCAGTAGGAAGAGGTTCCCTGCCTTCTTCCTCCTATGAATAGCTCATATGTAATCTCAGTAAAGTCCACCAATCTCCTGATGGGCACTTGGATTATCTGTCCTGCACATAGAGATGCTCATTCTGACTCCCACTCTCAGGCAGGGTCCTCCCCCGTCAGAAATTCGCCTGAAAAATGCCTGAGAGAATGTTATCCAGGGCTATATTAAGAGAGTAGAAGATTACAGGGTGACTTATTGAACCCACAAGGCATAATGAAAAGTCTATACCAATTACAAACAATGTCTAATTATAATTATAAACAACCCATATATTAGCCTCATTATAAACATGGTGAACGGCTGCCAGGTATGTCTGAAGGAAGGCTTTATTTTTGTTCCCACACTTAGGCTTGTCTGAATTTGGCATCTTCCTCATTGCTTTAGTTTCATGTCCCAAGTCATTGTTATCCCTGCCAGGTTACTCTAGAATAGCATTTTTCTAATTTTGGCATTCTTGGTTCCAACTCTCCTAATTTCCAGTCTATAATTGCTCAAAGTTTTACTCACAAGAGTTGTCACTGTTTAACTTTGCAGTTTTGCTTTTATTTAATATATTCAGTGACATGAGACTTCCTAGATTATTAAGTAATTTATTATTTATGGCTCTGAGGGTTGAACCCAGGGGCATTCTATGACCAAGCTACATCCCTAGCTCTATTTTATTTTTTACTTTGAAACAGAGTATCACTAAGTTGCTGAGGGCCTTGTTTAGTTGCTGAGGCTGGCTTCTGAACTATGATCCTCCAGTCTCAGCCTCCCAACTGCTGGGATTACTGGCATGCACCACCATGCTTGCTTAGTTACTTCTTAGTGGTTTGTGATATTATTAGGCCAGCAGAGGATTGTGACTAAGCCAACAATACCATTTTGAAATCCTAACGTTCAATCAGGTCCCTAGAGGCAGCATGTATAACTTTTTTATATTTTTCTTCTGTATTTTAACATTGGGTAATATGCTTCTGTACAATTTTTAGTTTATTTCATTTAGATATTACATATTTCGGGGGGTTGTTTGTTTATTTGTGTGGGCGCTCAATGACCCTTAAAATTTTAAATTTTTCAAAGGACTGACATTCATCACCACTCCAGCGCCACTGGACCAGGATCATGCCATACAGAGCGCTTAAAGCCAGGTGGAAGGACCCGTTGACGGGTCTCTGGAGGGGACCTGATCCCCTCATTAGTGTGGGACAAGGATTTGGCTGTGTTTTCCCCACCTTAAACACTGTCCTACCCCGGCTGGGGAATGCCTATCTATACCTATGCCGGAGGGCTCCACGCCCCCCGAGGAAGTCTCTCTTGTATGTTCTCTTATAGGAGACCTGCCCCAGTGGCTCGATTCCTCCTGCTGCTGCTGCTGCTGGGAACCTCAGAAAACCATGGATGGAAACACAGCAGCCCTGAGCCCTCCTCCAAAAGAAGACATTGGAGATCCGTGCACCAACTGCTTCACTAGTCTGGAAGGACCGGCAAAGCATTGTCACAGGACAGACAAACAGTACAATAATGGTCTACAGGCTACAGGCGGCCACCCTAATGCAGGGCAGAGAGAATGGCTGCCCAGGAGCAGTGCTAACTCACATCTGATAGTCAGCCCCTAAAATAACTCCAGCCACACCTGGAAAGCCCCCTCCCCAATGCCCCTGTAATCAGTTTTATAGCCCAATACCAACAGCTTGTGGCCAAACCTGATGACCTATATGGGCATCGTGAGCCTCACGATGATGTTGCCAGCCTATGCCCCACACCCCACAAGGCCTCAGGAAATCCAATGACGGGTAAGACCCCTTGAAAGATAGGGACTTGGCTACCCAGAGTCCAGAAGATGACAGTGTGTCCAATGACGGGTAAGATCCCTTGAAAGATAGGGACAACCTAAGACAGGAACACTGTTTATGAGGACTTCTGAGGGCTTAAAACAAAGAAGGGGGAATTGTAGGGATCGCTCATGTTATGTGGCATTCAGCACTCACAGGCTCTAACCTTTCTTCATGAAATCTGACCCCTCAGACCTAGGGAAGCCGGTGGGTGGGTCAAGGAAAGGCCTACCTCCCTCCCCTGCAGCTACCGGTGACGAGATCTGCTCCCATTGGCACCCCCCCCCCAGCTTCACCTCCCTATCTGACCTTCCCATATATTCTATTGTGTGTTCGAATAAAGCTGAGTTCCTGTGGTGCCGCCTGACCACTGACTGGACTCCCGGCTTGGTGCTGTTTTTTGGGGGGCTTCCCCGACTTCCCAGGGTGGTGGGCCCGGCCGCAACACTCTCCCTCTCGCTTGGCCCCGGTAACCAAGCGGCTGGCCTGCTTTGCTCTACCCCGTGTGGCATGAGACGCTACAATTGAATACCAGGTATTTCAACCTCCAAGCTATACTCCCAACTTTTTTTTATTTTTTGTTTTTAAACAGAGTCTCACTAGGTTGCTAAGAGTCATGCTAGGTTGGTTAGGATGTCCTCGAACCTGTGATCCTCTTGTCTCAACCTCCCAAGTACTGGAATTACAAGCATGTACAATCATTAATGTCTATACTTCTATTTTAAAAGACAAAAGCTTAGCTAATTAACATCAACTTTCATATTTTTTTCTCCCATCCTAACTAAACAGAGGAGACCTATGTTGCGAATAATCATACAGAATGCCCCGTAGAGTTGGGACTTCCTATTAACAAAAACAAATTTTCAAAAATATGTCTGAAATATTATATGGAATATTATACAGTTACTCCTCCAGAGATTGGCCCCAGGACCCCACCCCATAAGAAAATCGTTGGTGCTCAATCCTTCAGATAAAGAGGTGCCATAATTTATTTCAATTTTAAAAAAATTCAAAGCAATTTTGAATATTGTGATCTAAAATTGGTTGAATTGACAGGTACAGAATCCTCACATGAGAGCTCATTTTACTAAACAATTTTAGTACCTGAAATTCCAACTGAACTTTCCTACATGTCATTCATGAACCCTATCATTGTGTTTTTTAAGTATACTTTTATTGGTGCATCGTTATTACACATTACACATCATAATGAAGTTCAGAGCGAGAGGGATATACAGGTATACAACACTTGATGAGCCTCCCCCAGATCCACCCCCACTTCCTCCTCTTCCTCACACATGACACTGTTATTGGCATTGATAATCTCATACATGACATGGAATCATTTCAAGTGTCTTCTTCCTCAAGTTTCCTTCCCCAACCTCCTTTCTCTAGACCCCCTCCATCCCTCCACTGGTACCCTCCTTTATCTGGAGTCCCTTTCATTTTCTAATTTCTATCTAGCTTTCACATATGAGAGAAAATATATGACCCTTCGCTTTCTATGATTGGGTAATCTTACTAAGCATAATATTCTCTAGTCCCATTCATATTCCTGAAAACGAAATAATTTTGTTCTTTTTTTAAGGCTGAGTAAAATTCCATTGTATGTATATACACAGTATCATAATCCGTTCATCTGTTGATGGGTACATAGACTGGCTACTGTGAATTGTTCTGTTATAAATATGGATATGCGTGTATCATTATGATATTCTGACTTCAGTTCCTTTGGAAAGATGTCCAGGTGTGGTATAGCTGGATCATATGGTGGTTCCATTCCCAGGCTTCTGAAGAACATCCACACTGGTCTCCATAGGTGTTGTACTAATTTGCAATTTCACCAACAATGTATAAGGTTCCAATTTCCCTACATCCTTGCTAGCATTTATTATTGTTGGTAGTCTTGATGATTGCCATTCTAATTGGGGTTAGTGTAGGTATTTTATTTTGTGTGTATAGTGCTAGAAATTGAACCCAAGGTTGTTCTGCCTCTGAGCTACATCATCAGCCTTATTTTTTTTTTAATTTTTAAACAGGGTCTCTCCAAGTTGCAGAGGGCCTAGCTAAGTTGCTGAGACTGGCCATGAACCTGCAATCTCCTATCTCAGCCTCTCAAGTCCTGGGATTATAGCCCTGTGCCACCATACCCAGCTCTGTGTAGTTTTATTTGCATCTTCTTGATTGCTAATGATGTTGAACATTTTTCCATGTATTAATCAGTCATTTATATTTCTTCTTTTGTCAAGTGTCCGTTTAGTTCAATTGCCTATCAGTAATATTTTACCCCTCCCTTTATAATATGAAGATATTTATACTCTGTCCCTATATACATTTGTTTTCACTGTATTCCTGTTGATTTTTCTATATTTGTGATTTCTGGGTAGGTAATATTAAAGTAAACAGTATTTACGTTCTTTGAATTGCATGACACATTCACTACAAATCCAATTGTAAATGTTGATTACATTGGTCTTCTCGAAACTTTTGTGTTTCACCAGTCTAAATATTTCTAGTGCCATTTCTCCCCATGGTTCAGTCTCATGTTTTCATATATTTTCAAAGGTTCCAAAGACTGACTTCTTGGGACCCTTTTGAACTGTAGTTGTCTGGAGGATTGATTCCATTTAATGGTTTCCTGAATTCAATCCATTTTTTTTTTTTTTGGTCTGGATCCTCATTCTTAGTTTATTTGTTTTGTCAGAGCAAAAGAGCTGCATTTACAAGTAACTCTCTAAAGGGTTTGTTCAGGGTGATTTTTTTGAGATTTTGCATTTTTGAAAATCAGCTGAATTCTTTCTTCATACATGAGTGATAGTTTGCATGTGAATAGAATTCTAAGGTAAAAATAATTTCCATTCAGAGCCTGGAGGGAATTGCTCTCTTCTCTTCTGGCATGAAGCTCTGCTGAGGAGACTTATGTTGTTCTGGACTCATTCCTGTGTCTGCCTCTCCCCGCCTATTTTCTCCAATGTATGCAATCTCTTTGCACCACTCCAAAGCTCTTTGGTGTTGTGATTAAGTGTGTATTTTCCCCACTTATTGTACTGCTTGGACTCTTTCAACCTAGAAAATTATGTCTTAATCGAGAGAAAAAGCCTTATGTATTTTTCTGGTTATTTTCTCTATTCCAGTTGAGGTGGACTTTCTGAAACACCTATTAGCTACTATTAGAGTTACTGAATTGACTATGTCCTTTACTTTTCTCACAACTTTCTAATTTATTTTCCTTTGTTTTCAACTCCTTAGAGAAGATATAAATCAAATGTGTGTGTGTGTGTTTGTGTGTGTGTGTGTGTGTGTGTGTGTGTGTGTGTGTGTGTGTATTGTGCTGGAGATTGAAGCTTGGAACATTCTACCTCCCAGCATCACCAGCCCTATTTTTTTTTTAATTTTAAAACAATATCTTGCTAAATTACTGAAGTTGGCCTCGAACCTGTGATCCTCCTGTTTCAGTCTCCTAAGTACTGAGATTAAAAGTGTGGACCACTATACCTGACCAAGATATCAAACTTTATTCTCTAATACTTCCATTGATTTTCCCCAACATTATATTTTAAAAATTTCAAATTTATAACAGTTAAAATAAATGTGGATTCAAATCCATGTAACCATCACTTAGATTCTATTTATTATATTTTAATTTTTATATGTATTGTATATAGTTAAGTTTCAAAACAAAAACCTTGTTCATTAATTTTTGCCTTTATATCATATCTTGTTTTAATGATATGAATTTTTTCCACATCTTTCTTCTGGAGTAGTTTTATCCATTTGTCTTTGTTTTTGAGGAATTCTCTAAATATATCATGAGGCTTTTCTTATTAAATCACACTTAAGAATGAGTGAATAGATAATAACTTGGCAATTCTGCTCCCATGGATGTGGCTTGTGAACAGGTGGGATTTTTTGGGGAGGGTATTGGGTGTTGGGAGTTAAACATAGGGACATTCTGCTTCTGAGCTACAGCCCTATCCATATTTTATTCTGAGTTGATGAGGAATAGGAACAGTTCTTGACCAAACACTCAAAAAAAAAAAAAAACCCAAACCCAAACAAACCACACACCTGTGATACTTGGGAGGCTGAGGCAGGAGGATTAAAGTTTCAAAGCCAACCTCAGCCACTTAGTGAGGTTTTAAGAAACTTAGAAAGACCCTGTTTCAAAACTTATCCAAGCCAATCACTGTGCTGAGTATGTGAAGGAGGGGAGGTGGGAGCAATAGGGCTCAATGAGTATTGTGTGCATGTATTCCTCTATCACCCTGAAATTTAACAAGATGTATGATTATAATGCACCAATAAAAAATAAAAATAAATAAAATAAAGAGGTCTGGAGGAGTAGCTTGGAGATAAAAAGCCCCTGGGTTGAATCCTCAGTACTAAAACATAAATAAAAATAAAAATAAGAAAGTGTTGCCTTTGCTTAGACATCATCTTTTACCTAACAGGTAATTAATAAATAACCTCTAGATCTTTTCCTAATACACCATCCTATATATCAAACTTGATAGACTAACTCACTTTGAATCCGGATATTTCAGAATTGTGCACATCAAATCACATTTTAATCATTTTTTCCATGTATTTTAGAGGCAAAAGATGAAACCAAAAACTGAGGCCCAGTGTGGCTTATACTACAACTAGGACCAGCCAACATTCATTGATTTGAGCAAGTGCTGAAGAATACAGTTCTGCACTGAGGTTATAGTATCTGTCTCATAGGACTGCAATTTTAATTAGTTTTTTCATACATAAAAGCACTTAGAAATTTGTGCAGCAGTGAGAATCTATAAAATATGCATCATCATAGGAATAGTTGCTTTTATATCATTTGCTTTCTGTGTAACAAATTTTTCTGAGCGTTTTCCAGGCATCATCTCTTACCTCATCTAATGCTTACAACATCTTTCTGATAAGATACTATCAGTGTCTACATTTTAAAGATAAAAGCAAGAATATACTAAAGTTCTTTTTCAAGTTGGCAAAGCCATTAGGTGGAGTAGACAACATTTGATCATGGGCTGTCTCATCTTAAAACTAATATTCAGTTACCAAATCAGACCATTCAGGCAATAAAAATATGAAAACCAGTTGGGATAATTAAAAAGATTATTGTAAGTTGGGATTAACCTCTGAGTAGGATCCAAAAGAAATATAAAGGAGAGGAAAAGGGGTTCCAGGTAGGGTTAGTAGCACAAAACTTTCAAAGATATTTATGGTACCATGCAATGGAATAAAGCATTTAGAAATATTAGCTTAATTTTTAAAATGAAGACAGTAGTGTTAATACCCAGGCAAGATTTCTTTCCATGTTAATAACAGGGACATTTCAAAACTGAACAGAAGCTAAATATTAAGTACTAAGCATTATTATTTTAGAGCTTTTTAAGAAATTATAAAATGAAATGAAAATATTGAAAGAACAAATTTCATAAAAATCAGCAATCTTACAAAATATTGCTTACAGTATTTAATAGCTACAAGTTTTAAAAAAGCATGCTACAATAATTCTCTAATATCTCTATCTCTTTGTCTTATGAGTATTTCAGTTTTGTTTTCAAAGTACTTGTATTTTGCCCCTCCCCTTTATAAGTTTTTCTTTTTTTTAGGTGATTAATTTTTAAGTCTGTATTTTTTCCCTTTTTTTTTTTTTTTGGTAGAGTTATATGCGAATTCACGGCCATCCTCTGATTTGATTTAGGGGAACAAATTTCATTCTGCACTGTAAATAAGGATTCTTTGAATATGTAATAGGAATGCTAGTTCTCTGTTCCAGTTTTCATTCCAGACTTCTAAATTATACACAGCCAATATTTCCATAACATTTAAAGTGATTATACATATTGCAAACTTCTATAAATCATTAACATCAAAGCTAGTGATTCCCTGGCACAGAAGACCAATCTTCTATAGAAAGGAAAATTCAGGTAGGTGTAAACAGATTAAAGAAATTCACCAAGTAACATGGTCACTAGAAATTTAATCTTTATTTACAAATGCTTTCCTGTTCTTTCCTTACTAGTTCTTGTTCATAACACATTATAGCAAGTTAAGATCTGTGGAAATCCCAAAAGTTCAAGCATGATTTCACCAAGGAGAGTTGAATCCGCCCATCATTTCCTCACAGTTTTAAGTAACAAGGCAGCAGATTCTCCTCTCACTTAACCACATGCTGCAGTTATTACAGATGATTCCACAAGGGCTTGCAGACTGGATTCATAAAACAAGAACTTATTGAATTCAAAAGGAGGAATGATGAAGATAAATTGAGAAATATCTAGATGAAATTAAAAATTATTACTTTCTCAGAATTCTGAGAGTTTCTGGTTGTGGTACTCAATATCCAGTTAACAACATTAGGAATAAAAGGTGTGAAGCTGATAAAGATGGATGTCTTACTTTTGTGAGTACAACCTGGGCAGTTTATAATAAATATTGTAATAATTGTTCTTTCTGTATTATGTGCAAGTGTTAAATGGTGCTTGATTTATGGTATCAACTTTCTGCCTTGGGCACTGATAGATGGCTCCTGTGTTTTTCCTAATAAGAACATGGTCAAGCTTTCATTTATACATGGCAAAGGACTACAAATAAAGCTAAGTGGAAGTGGGGG
Organism: Graphiurus murinus; assembly: GCA_004027655.1. NCBI lineage: Eukaryota > Metazoa > Chordata > Mammalia > Rodentia > Gliridae > Graphiurus > Graphiurus murinus. Next base: position 1,331 of record PVLC010001181.1, on the reverse strand, counting down.
CAAGGGAGACTCTATGACCACCATTTTAATATTAGCCTGTTCTAAAGCCATTTCTTCTACGAATGTTGACAACAGGAAAATATCATTGCTAATTAATGATAATTCAATTACTCTGTTACAGTAAAGTAATACAGGAGCTGGGAAGAGTCACATTTCCTTTGTGTAACAGTTGTCTGGTACCTCAATAAGCTTCTGAAAGATTATTAATAGCTATATTGACATTCTCATTGAAAGTAATTTTGCAGCAGTCTGGGCTGTAATTCAGTGGAGATACTATTGGCTCTCCATCAGCAATTTCTAAGAAATGTTTCAATTAGTAATATTATAATCTATCTGCATTCAGGGTGTGTGTGTGTGTGTGTGTGTGTGTGTGTGTGTGTGTGTGTGTGTGTACATATATATATATATGAAAATCATGCCAAATTTGCTTCTTACTTTGAAACAGGGTCATTGTGACTATTTAGGATTTAGGCTACAAGGCAAAAAACAAACAAACAATGACATTAGATATTTAAGTAGATTAGAGTACAATGACAGAATACTCTTTTACCGGTTCCCAGAGTAACTACAAGCCAATATTTCCACATTTAACACATAAGGTTTTCTATTGATTTTGGTCTTTAGATTTGCTCAGCATTCAAAAATATATTATTTTTGAGTCTTTATCCCTATTTAATAACTATCTAGTTATTCATTTAACAAAAGACTGATCCATAGATTATTAAAACTCATAAATATTTATTTTAGAAAAGAAATTCAGAATTTTGAAACAAAAATTCAAACAAACTTTTCATGGGAAACACAATCCCTAATTTCACTGCTTTCTTGAAGCCAATGCTATCACCAGCATTTAAACTGCATATCAATGTAAATTGTGTATCCAATGCCTTCCACCTTATTTATAACAGTGTCTCCAAGGTGAGAAGGTGGTGAAGTAAATATAAGTTCAACCTAATCAAGAAATATTTATTTATATTACACCTGTAATATAGGGACTTGTTTTAGATAAATGTTGGCAGGAAGGGAAACTTGCTTTTCTACACTGTAAATGTTTGTCTTACCATGTATGGGTATTTAGAGTTTTGAGTAAAGTATCTGCATCACTCTGATTAAGAAACTGAGCATTTCCAGAGTGTCAGAAGCTCCTGTGTTCTCCTTAGAGCCTTACTTTGCTAAAACCCCTCAATAACATAGGACAGATGTGAGTTTTTGCCTCCTTTTAAGATTTGATTGATTGATTGGTTGATTGGGACTGGGGATTGAATCTAGGGGTATTCTACCTCTGAGCTACACTCCTAGATAGATCTTTTTTTTTTTTTCTTAAATAGGAT